>WNWK01006211.1:0-108938 GCA_009830355.1 Cherax destructor | reverse complement strand
GCAAAAATTAAAAAAAATATATATATATATATATATATATATATATATATATATATATATATATATACATATGTGTGTGCGTGTGAACCACACATGCATAATATAACTAGTTTATTTTTTTAATATTGTCAAACGAAGTAGAAAGATCGTTAAGAAAAGTTGTAATGGAGAGGCAATTAAAGGTGCTGTAAAGTTAAGACTACTTCATGGGCGTTAAACCCATTAAGATGAAGAGACCTATGATAAGGAAGGACCCATGAGAAAGTTTATGAAAAAGGATCTAGTGTACTGTTAGCTCTTTGAATCCATGAGAATACCGAGTTAACATTAAGAATCTCACAAGACATCGAGCTGCTTGAGCCTCTTGAAGAGCCTAAGTTTTTACGTCCCCTAAACAACTCTAGAGAAAAGAAAAAGGGGGAGGGAAATTGGCTTGCTCGACCATCTCCTAAATCCTCCATTGTGTGCCAGATTGTCGACATACCGAAGGCTTCCAAACTCCTTCCTATTTCGAGAGCGCAAGATTAATCTTACGGAGCAACCTTCTTTGTTATAAAAGGGTTTGGGATGTGTAATTGCACCCCTGCTTGTCTTGCAGCGATCACCGGGGGCGCCTCACAGGTACATGAGTGTGGCCGGGCATTGACCTCCGCTGACCTCTTGTGATTTCTGTTGACCTCTGCTCCCCTACCTCCAGCTGCCTCCTGACCTATGTTGCCTGACTTTGCTGCTCCAACTGCCTTAGTGTTGCGTTCCTCCTGCCTCAAGCTGCCCTCAGCTGCTCCTCGCTGCCTTCGGCTCCCAAACAGTTCCCTCCAGCTTCCACCAGCTTCCGTAAGGGCCAATTTACTAACCTGCCTTCAACTCCTCCAGCTTTACAACATGATCCAGCTGCTTCCAGCTTCTTCCAGCTGCATCCAGCTTTCAGCTGCCTTCAGCTGCTTCCAGCAGTCTCCAGCTACCTTCAGATCTCAATACATGTTATCCTCAATTTGTAACTTCCAGACTGATGAACTCTAATTTGTTATAGAGCATCAAGGAGACTCGTGTAGGACTCACCAGCTCACTCATCCTGACCTTGACACCAGCTCACTCATCCCCCGACCTTGACACCAGCTCACTCATCCCTGACCTTGACACCAGCTCACCATCCCTGACCTTGAACCAGCTCACTATCTGACCTTGACACCAGCTCACTTCCCTGACCTTGAACCAGCTCACCATCCTGACCTTTACACCAGCTCACTATCCCTGACCTTGACACCAGCTCACTCATCCCTGACCTTGACACCAGCTCACCATCCCTGACCTTGACACCAGCTCACTCATCCTGACCTTGACACCAGCTCACTATCCGACTTTGAACTAGTTTTTCTATCCCTGACCTTGAACCAGCTCACTCATCCCCGACCTTGACACCAGCCCTCACCCATCCTACCCCTTTACACCAGCTCATCATCCCCGACCTTGACACCAGCTCACTCATCCCTGACCTTGACACAGCTCACTCATCCCTGACCTTGACACCAGCTCACTCATCCCTGACCTTGACACCAGCTCACTCATCCTGACCTTGAAAACTCAAGCTTTCCACTTCATCCTGACCTTGAACCATCCCATTTTCCCACCGCTTGTATAGTTTACTACCCCGCCCTTGCCCCAGTTTTCACTACCCCTCTTACTTTTGTACCAGTTTTTTTTCTGCTTGATCTCAGTTTTTTAATCTCTTACTTGTACTTTTTTACTTCCGTTTTGAATTTTAATTTTATCTCGGGATTTGGAACAGTTTTTTACCCTTTTGACTTAAACCCAGTTTACTTATCTCTTGACTTGAAATTATTCCCTTAAATCCCTTGCCCTTAAACCCCAGTACTTCCCCTGCCCTTGAACAGCTCCTATCTGCCCTTGAAAGTTTAACCCCCTGATTTAAACCCCAGTCCTCATCCCTGCCCGGAACAGTACTACCCCTGCCCTTAAACCCCTTTTTCCCCCATCCCTGATTAAACCCCAGTTCATTTTTGAAATTTTGATTCAAGCCCATACCCCTCCTTAAAATTCTTGTTAAAAAATTTTTACATTTTGATAAACCCTTTTTTATTTTTCCCCCTGATTTTAAACCCAGTTTATTTATCCTTGACTTGAATATTTTTTTATCCTGATTGAACAGTTTTTTTATCCGATTGAACTTTTTCCTATCCTGCCCTTGAACAGTTTCCCACTTAATTTTGCCCTTTGAACAGATATCCTGCCCTTGAACTTTTTCATTCCCCCTGACTTTGAACAGTCATACCTTTGCCCTTAAACCCCAGTTTTCCCCCCTGCCCTTAAACCCCTTTTTATCCCGACTTAAACCCCAGTACTATCCTGACCTTGAACCATTTTATATCCGCCCTTGAAAGTTACTATCCCTGCCCTTTGAACCATTTTATATCCTGATTAAACCCCAGCTCATACCCCTGCCCTTTGAACAGTACTATCCCTGCCCTTGACACCAGTCCCCATCCAAATTTGAACCAGTCCCATCCCTGCCCTTTAAACCCCAGTCCCCATCCCTGCCCTTGACCCCAGCTCCCCACCCCTGCCCTTGACCCCAGCTCACCCCTGCCCTTGAACAGCCATATCCTGCCCTTAACCATTTTACTATCCCTGATTGAATAGTACTCCCCCCTGACTTGAACCAGTACTACCCCTGCCCTTAAACCCCCAGCTCATTCTACCTTGCCCCCTTTTATTGAACCATTTACCCCCCTATTGGGAACCAGCTCCTATCCTGATTAAACCCCAGTACCACCCCTGCCCTTAAACCCCGTACTACCTGATTGAAAGCTCATATCCTGCCCTTGAACCAGTATTTATCCTTGATTGAACAGCTCATATCCCTGACTTGGGCCCAGTTTCACTATCCTGACGGAACCAGCTCACTATCCGACTTAAACCCATTTCACTACCCCTTGTTTTTTTGGGAAAAGTACTATCCTGACTTGAAAGTTTCTTTTATCCTTGACTTTTTATTCCAGTACTATCCCTTGACTTGAACTTTTTTACTTTTCCCTGATTTGAACAGTTACTATTCTGATTTAAACTTTTTATCTCTGATTGAACAGTTATTTTACCCTTTTGGATTTAAACCCAGTTTTTCCCTTAAAATTTTGATTAAACCCCCAGTCCCCATCCGATTGAACCCCAGTACTATCCCTGCCCTTGAACCAGTTTTCCCCCTTAAACCCCCCTCTTGCCCTTAAACCCCAGTCAACCCCTGATTTTGAACCCCAGTACTACCCCTGCCCTTGAACAGTCATACCCCCGATTAAACCCCAGTACTACCCCTTTAAATTATACCTTAAAAGTCCTATCCCTGATTGAACCATTTTCATTTACCCCTTTGACTTGAAATTTTTTCCCTTTTTCCTGACGAACTTTTTTACTATCCGCCCTTGAACAGTTATTTATCCGCCCTTGAACCCAGTACTATCCTGACTTGGTACTATTTTTAACCCATCTCTTGACTTGAACAGTTTTTTTATCCTGATTGAACAGTTTTTTTTATCCGATTTTTTATTTAAAACTTACCCCTGACCGAAAGCTACTATCCCTGACTTGAACTCCTTCCCTTTCCCACTATCCCCCTTTGCCCTTGACACAGCTCATATCCTGCCCTTGGGAACAGTCCCCACCCCCTGCCCTTGCCCCAGTCCCTATCCTGCCCTTGCCCTGTATTACCCCCGATTTTGAACCAGTCATATCCCTGATTGACCCCAGTACTACCCCTGCCCTTGAACAGCTCACTACCCCTACCTTGACCACCATAGATTAACGTCACTTTGCCCTTACACAATCAATTGGCTAATCCCTCCCTTAAACAACATTTTAAAATCTTTTTGACTTGAACAGTCTTTTATCCCCTTGCTAAAAGTTTTCATACCCCTTGCCCTTGAACCAGCCTTTTTATCCCTGTTGAACAGTTTACTATCCTGATTTTGAATAGCTCATTTCACCCCTGACTTGAACCCAGTATATCCCTGCCCTTAAACCCAGCTACACCCTTTGACAAACCCATTTTCATTTTACCCTTTTGACTTGAACGTTTCTTTTACCCCTGACGAACAGTTACTATCCTGACTTTGAAAGCCATATCCTGCCCTTGAAATTTTTTTATATCCCTGACTTGCCCCAGCTCATTTCCCTTTTGACCTTGACAAGCTCTCATTTCGACGTAAGAAACAGTTCGATAAAAATAAGATAAAAAAGAGATAAAATTTTGTAAATACTGAATATTAATAAAATAATAATAATAACAGTAAGATTAGATAATGATATTAACAATAATAAAAAGACAATTTTGAATACATTGTTAGTGACAACAAAGTTTTGGTCATTGTCAAAAGAAAATGTATATACGGTATATCGTAGTATATCACGGTATATGTGTATATCCGGTATAGCGCAGTATATCACGGTAAAATGTAGTATATCACGGTATATCGTAGTAAAATCAAGTATATCGTAGTATATCAAGGGATACGGGAATATAAGGTATTCAGTTTCACGGTATATCGTAGTATATCACGGTTTTCATAGATATCAAGGTAAAATGTAGTATATCACGGTATATCGAGAATATCACGGTATGTAGTATATCACGGTATAATAGTATATAAGGTATACGTAGTATATAAGGTTTCGTAGTATATCACGGTATATCGTAGAATATCACGGTATATTGTAGAATATCACGGTATATCGTAGTATATCACGGTATATCATAGTATATCACGGTATATCGTAGTATATCACGGTATATCGTAGAATATCACGGTATATCGTAGTATATCACGGTATATATTATAGTATAATGTATTATGTCATGAAATATTTGGTTTTAAATTGATGGCTCATTATTCGTCTCACGCCTTAAGCATTACCTGACATTTATATCATCCTCCACACTCAGACCACTCAGACTATTCAGACCACTCAGACTGTTCAGACTACTCAGACCACTCAGACCACTCAGACTGTTCAGACTACTCAGCCCATTCAGACTTTTTAGACCACTCAGACTGTTCAGACCACTCAGACTGTTCAGACCCCCTCAGACTGTTAGACCACTCAGACTCCCCTGGACCACTCAGACTGTTCAGACCACTCAGACTGTTCAGACCACTCAGAGTGTTCAGACCACTCAGACTGTTCAGACCACTAAGAGGTTGAGACTACTCAGACCACTCAGATCTCTTATCACTGCCTCCACTATAAGGACACTCAGACCACTGATTGTGTGGGAGAGGAACTAAGGGTGTGGGAGAGGAACTAAGAATGTGGGAGAGGAACTAAGGGTGGGGGAGAGGAACTAAGAATGGGGGAGAGGAACTAAGGGTGTGGGAGAGGAACTAAGAGATTGGGGTATGAGAGTAGAGTTAGGATGCAACAGAGGAGAGAGAGTATGGGAGAGGAGTGTAAAAGAAGAAGAATGTTGGAGACGAAGAGGAAGGTAAACATTCACTGAAAGACTACTTCTCTCCTTCTTCCCACTCCTTCCTTTCTTCATTACCCCTTCCTGCCCCCCCAAGGATAATATACGCTAGAAAATACTCATGACACACTTAAAATGACTTAGACAAGAGAGAAATACATGATTCCACGCCCCCAACCCAAAAAAAAAAATATGGAATACCCTGCGTAATGTGTTTATCTCGCATGACCCAGCGTGTGGGATGCTGGGAGATGGATGCTGGGAGATGGTAACTTGAAGTTTTTACCATTCCTCTTTTTCCTTCCTCTCTCTCTTTTTTTTTAACATCTCCCATCGTCAGAAACTAAAGGGCCCTTTTAGTATTATGTGTATTCGTTTAACGCGAATTAACTTGTGCATTTTCCGCATGCGAATGGATTAAGCGATATTTTATTTATATCTGCCATTCGGTTTCTGCGACACACAATGGCCGTCTGAGATCAGGATGCTTCGCTAGCAACATTGAAGATTTTTATTACACGGAATTACTTGCTTGCGTCTTGATCTGAGCATAATAAAGCTGCTGCTGCAAAGGGCATCCGGCATATTTATTGAAAAAAGTATAAAAATAATTTTGGGAACCCGATTCTGCTGGAAGGAAGCCTTGAACCTTCCTTACTGAACCCATAGCGGAACTCTGACGATAACCTTTGTGACCTACTGAAGTCTCCTAGATCAGACTGACACTGCTGAAGTCTCATAGCTCAGGCTGACATTGCTGAAGTCTCTTAGTTCGGGTTGACACTGCTGAAGTCTCTCAACTCAAGCTGACACTGCTGAAGTCTCCCAGCTCAGACTGACACTGCTGAAGTCTCCTAGCTCAGGCTGACTCTGCTCAAGTACCCAAAGCTCAGGCTGGCATTGCTGAAGCATCCCAGCTCAGGCTGACACTACTGAAGTCTCCCAGCTCAGGCAGACATTGCTGGCTGAAGTCTCCCAGCTCATGCTGACACTGCTGAAGTCTTCTAGCTCAGACTGACACTACAGGAGTCTCCTAGCTCGGGCTGACACTGCTGAAGTCTCTCAGTTCAAGCTGACACTGCTGAAGTCTCCTAGCTCAGGCAGACACTGCTGAAGTCTCACGGCTCAGCCTGACACTACTAAAGTCTCCCAGCTCAGACTGACACTGCTGAAGTCTCCTAGCTTCAGGCTGACACTGCTGAAGTATCCCAGCTCAGGCTGACACTACTGAAGTCTTCCAGCTCAGGCTGACACTGCTGAAGACTCTTATATCAGGCTGACATTGCTGAAGTCTCCCAGCTCAGGCTGACATTGCTGAAGCCTCCTAGCTTAGGCTGACACTGCTGAAGTCTCCCAGCCGCTGACACTGTTGAAGTCTCCCAGCTCAGGCTGACAGTGCTGAAGTTCCCAGCTCAGACTGACTCTGCTGAAGTCTCCCAGCTCAGGCTGACACTGCTAAAGTCTCCTAGCTCAGACTGACACTGCTGAAGTCTCCCAGCTCAGGCTGACACTGCTAAAGTCTCCTAGCTCAGACTGACACTGCTGAAGTCTCCCAGCTCAGATTGACACTCCTGAAGTCTCCCATCTCAGGCTGACACTACTAAAGTCTCTCATCTCAGGCTGACACTGCTGAAGTCTTCCACCTCAGGCTGACACTGCTGAAGTTCTCATCTCAGTTTGACACTGCTGAAGTCTCGCAGCTCAGGCTGACACTGCTGAAGTCTTCCACCTCAGGCTGACACTGCTGAAGTCTCTCATCAGTTTGGCACGCTGAGTCTCGCAGCCAGGCTGACGCTGCTGAAGTCTCCCTACTCAGGCTGACGCTGCAGTCTCCCAGCTCAGACTGAGAGATGATTTTCTCGTGTAGAAAAACATTCTGATTGCAGATACGACAGGTCAATAAAGCTAAGCTTATTCCCTCAATGTAACAATTACTACTGAATGCCAGCACACTGCTGGTGTTCCCATGCTGTGTCATGCTGAACACGATGCTCGCACACTGCTGGTGTTCCCATGCTGTGTCATGCTGAACACGATGCGCACACTGCTGGTGTTCCCATGCTGTGTCATGCTGAACACGATGCTCGCACACTGCTGGTGTTCCCATGCTGTGTCATGCTGAACACGATGCTCGCACACTGCTGGTGTTCCCATGCGTGTCATGCTAACACGATGCTCGCACACTGCTGGTGTTCCCATGCTGGTCATGCTGGAACACGATGTCCCACTGCTGGTGTTCCCATGTGTGTCATGTTGAACACGATGCCGCACACTGCGGTGTTCCCATGTGTGTCATGCTGAACACGATGTCCAACTGCTGGTGTTCCCATCCTGTGTCATGCTGAACACGATGCTCGCACACTGCTGGTTTTCCCCATGCTGTGTCATGCTGAACACGATGCCCCACACTGCTGGTGTCCCATGCTGTGTCATGTGAAACGATGCTCGACACTGCTGGTTTTCCCCCATGCTGTGTCATGCTGAACACGATGCTGCACACTGCTGGTGTTCCCATGTTCATGTGAACACGATGCTCGCACACTGCTGGTGTTCCCATGCGTGTCATGCTGAACACGATGCTCGCCACTGCTGGTTTTCCCCATGTTGTTTTGCGAAACGATGCTCGCACCTGCTGGTGTTCCCATGTGTGTCATGCTGAACACGATGCTGCCCCTGCTGGTGTTCCCATGCTGTGTCATGCTGAACACGATGCTGCACACTGCTGGTGTTCCCATGCTGTGTCATGCTGAACACGATGCTCGCACAC
Organism: Cherax destructor; assembly: GCA_009830355.1. NCBI lineage: Eukaryota > Metazoa > Arthropoda > Malacostraca > Decapoda > Parastacidae > Cherax > Cherax destructor. The sequence goes on along the minus strand of WNWK01006211.1, from coordinate 100,698 downwards.
TGCTGGTGTTCCCATGCTGTGTCATGCTGAACACGATGTTGCCACTGCTGGTGTTCCCATGCTGTGTCATGTTGAACACGATGCTCGCACACTGCTGGTGTTCCATGCTGTTCATGCTGAACACGATGCTGCACACTGCTGGTTTTCCCCAGCTGTGTCATGCTGCACGATGTCGACACTGCTGGTGTTCCTATGCTGTGTCAGGGAACACGATGTTCTTTACTGCAGTCTTCCCACTTGGGAAAACAAAAACACAATTAATTTACTCACTTTGTATCTCCCTGGCTTCCATCACCCACCCTCCCTTTTCCATCACCATCCCTGCCTTCCATCACCCTTCCTGCTCTTCATCCCTCCTGCTTCTCATCATCTTCTACCTTCCATCCCTTTTTGCTTCATCACCTTCCCTGCCTTCCATCACCTTCCTTGTTCTATCATCCTTCCTGTTTTCCATCATCCTTCCTGTTTATCACTTCTCTGCTTCATCACTTTCTGCCTTCCATCACTTCCTGTATCTTCCTCCTGTTATCATCTTTCCTGTTCACTATCACTTCCTTCCCTTGCTATCACCTTGTCATCCCCCTTCCTTGCTTTACTTTCCCCTTTCCCTGCTTACTATCACCCTTTCCCTTGCTTACTATTACCTTCCTTGCTAGTTACCTTTTCCTTGCTTCCATCACTTCCTTGCTTTCTATACTTTGTTTCCCATTTTCCTTTGTTTACCACCACCCCTTCTTATCATCCTTCTCCCTTTCCATCACTCTCTGCCTTCCATCCCCTTTCGTTTCATCACCTTGCTACATCCTTCCTGCTAAATCACTTTTCTCTGCTACTTACTCCTTCCTTACTATCACTCCTGCCTATCAGCCTCCTGCTTCTGTCACCTTCTATTCCATCCCCCTCCTGTCTTCCATCAATTTCTATTTATCACTCCTGTTTACTATCCTTCCTTGCCACTATCACCCCTTTTCTCACCATCCTTGCTTAATCACCCCCCTGCCTCTATCACTTCCTTGCTTTCTTTCCCTTGCCATCATTTCCCTTTGCTTACATCACCTTCCTTTGCTTCCCATCCCCTTTTCCCTTTGCTCCACCCTTTTCCTGCTCTACACCTTTCCTGCTGCATCCCCCTCCACTGCTATCCTCCCTCCTTCATCCCCTTCAGTTCATCCTTTCCCTGCCTACCATCACCCCCCCTGCCTACCATCACCCTTGCCATCCCCTCCCTTCCATTCCCTAATCACTATCTGCCTTCTCATCCTCCTCCTTCCATCACCTCCTCCCTTTCCCACCCACTTCCTTGCATTACCCTCTTGTCTTTTCCCTTCCTTGTTCTACATACCTTCCTTGCTTACATACTTCCGTTACCATCACCTTCTCCTTTACACTTTCTTTTCTTATCATTTTCCTTTTGCTTCATCACCCCTTTCCCCCTTTTGCTACCATCCCCCTTTCTGCTTCCCCATCACAACCCTTGCCTACTATCACCCTGTTTTCCATCCTCTTCCTCCATCACCCTATCGCTTCTCACCCCTCTCCCATCACTCTCCTATTTTCCATCCCCCTTTTTGCTTACATCACTCCTCCTGCTTCTCATCACCTTCCTTCCTTATCACCTTTCCTGCCTACTATCACCTCCTGCTTACCATCACTTCCTGTTCTACTATCACCTTCCTCTGCCTACATCACCTTTCCTGTCTACCATCACTTTCCCTTCCTGCTTCATTACCTTACCTTGCATACTTCATCACCTTCCTTGCTTACATCACCTTCATTACTTACTATCACTCTTCTCTTGCTTCTACATCACCTTCCTGCCTACATCACTCTTTGCCTACCATCACCTTGCCTTCTAACATCTCTCCTGCTTCTATCTCCTAGCCTTCCTTTCCTTGTCTCCTACCTTCCTAGTTACATCACCTTCCTGCTACATCACTCCTATCCCTTGCTTCTATCATCTTCTGCTTATCATCCTCTCTGCCACATCACTCCTGCTTCTACATCACCTCCCTTGCCTACCATCACAAATAGCCTACCATCACTCCTTCCATCCCTCCTGCCTACCATCACCTATCTTTCCATCACTCTACCTACTTCATCCTTCCTGCCTTCATCACCCTCTGCTCATCACCTCTCCTGCTTACTATCACCTTCCTTGCTACATCATTCCTGTACATCACTTTTCCTGCCTACATCCCTTCTCTACATCACTTTCCTCCTATCACTTCCTCTCCATCACCTCCTGAATCCATCCACCCTGTTATCGTTTTCCTCATGCTACATCACCTTCCTGCTTCATCACCTTCCCTGTCTACATCACTCCTTCCTTGCTTCATCACCGTTCCTGATACATCACTGTTCCTGATACCATCACCGTCTCCTACATCACCCTTGCTTACCATCATCTTCCATGTTTACTATCACCTTCCATGTCATCACCCTCCTGCCTTCCATCACCTTCTCTCACTTATCACCTTTCTGCTTCATCACCTTCCTATCATCACCTCCTTGCTATATCACCTTCTGCCACATATCCTTCCTGCTTCCATCAACCCCTTGCTTACATCACCTTTCTGCTTACTCACCCTCCTTTCATCACCTTCCTCATCACTCTGTCCACCCTTTCTACCATCACCCTCCTGTTCTCCATCACCCTCCTACCATCACCCTTCTTTACCATCACCTTGCCTTCACCTCCTGCCTTCCATCACCTCCTGCCTTTTATTACCCTCCTGTCTTCTCACCCTCCTCTACTATCACCCTCCCTGCCTACCATCACCCTCCGCCTTATCACCCTCCTGCCTCTTACCCTTCCCTGCCTCCATACCCTCCTGCCTACCATCACCCTCCCTTCCTACCATCACTTCCCTGTTACCATCACCCTGTTTCATCATCCTTGCACATCACCTCCTGCCTATCACTTCTGCCTACATCACCTCCTGCTTATCACCTCATCACCTTTTCCATCATCCTTCCTGCTCTTCCATCACCTCCTGCTTATCATCCTCCTTGCTTCATCACTACCTTCCTGCTTATCACCTTCCTTGCCATCATCACTCTCTCCTGCTTCATTATCATACCTTTCCTGCCTACATCACCTCTCTGCCTACATCACTCCTCCTGCTTATCCTTCCTGCTTTATCACTCCTTTGTTCATTATCACCTTCCTTGCTCTTCCAACACTTCCCTCCTTTTACCTCCTTGCCTACTCATCACTTCCTGCCTACCATCACCTCCTGCCTACCATCATCTCCCTGCCTTCCATCACACCCACCTGACACCATCACTACTGAAGGCGGTATCTCAATATTGGTGGTAAATATACTGAACTTGAGGGAGGATGCACTCCTGGGTGGACTGTGTAAACTTGAAGTTGATATCCATGTCCGAGTATATATGTACTGAAACATGGAGGGAATTACTCTCTTTCTCTACTTCTCTTCTTCTTCTTCTTCTCTCTTTCTTTCTTTCTTTCTAGCCTGCACACAAAGGCAGTGTCAGATGAACACATATAAGCAAATAAATACATTTTAAGACACATTCCATACACATATACACACACACGCATACCCTCTCTCCTCCGCCATTCCATTTCTAGCTTTTCCTCATCTTTCCCTCTTTATTCTCCTCTCCAGAACGAGCCCTTGGTTTACCTGAAGGAGTAGGGAGACAAGAACTAAGTGCACTAGAGAATGGAAAAGTACGAAGGCAAAAGACCCAGGAAAATAAGGAGATTAGTCAAAGAGCCAGAAACGAGTATGCACAGGGAGGCCCAGCGACAGTCGAAAACAACATAGTATCTCAAAGTCAAGTCTGACCCGAAACTGCTGTATAGCACATTAGGAGGAAGACAACAGTCAAAGACCAGGTGGTCAGGCTGAGGAAGCAAGGTGGGGAGCTCACAAGAAATGATCAAGAGGTATGTGAGGAGCTCAACACGAGATTTAAGGAAGTATTTACAGTGGAGACAGGCCTTCAATGGGAAGACAGAACAGAGGGGTACACCAACAAGAAATATAGCAACAAGTGTTGGATGAAATACACACAACTGAGGAGGAGGTGAAGCTGCTAAGTGACCTTGACACCTCAAAGGCGATGGGACCGAACAGCATCTCCCCGTGGGTCCTTAGAGACGCTGTGTGTGTGACTAACCATAATTTTCAACACATTTCTTGAAAGTGGGCAACTACCTGAGGTATGGAAGACGGCAAATGTAGTCCCATTTTTAAGAAAGGAGACAGAAACGAAGCACTAAACTATAGACCAGTGTCACTGATCAGTGCTGTTTTTGGTATATGTGAATGACATGGCGGTAGGGCTAGACTCAGAAGTGTCTCTGTTTGCAGATGATGTGAAGTTAATGAGGAGAATTAAATCAGATGAGGATCAGGCAGGACTACAAAGAGACCTGGACAGGCTGGCTACTCGAATTTAACCCCGCCAAATGCAAAGTCCTGAAAATCGGGGAAGGGCAAAGAAGACCGCAGACATAGTATAGGCTAGATGACCAAAGACAGCAAATCTCACTCAAGGAGAAAGATCTTGGGGTGAGTATAACACCGAGCACATCTCCGGAAGCACATATCAACCAGATAACTGCTGCAGCATATGGGCGCCTGGAAAACCTGAGAATAGCGTTCCGATATCTCAGTAAGGAATCGTTCAAGACACGGTACACCGTGTATGTCAGGCCCATACTGGAGTATGCAGCACCAGCTTGGAACCCACACCTGGTCAAGCACGTCAAGAAATTTGAGAAAGTGCAAAGGTTTGCAACAAGGCTAGTTCCAGAGATAAGGGGAATGTCCTACGAAGAAAGGGTAAGGGAAATCGGCCTGACGACACTGGAGGACAGGAGGGTTAGGGAAGACATGATAACGACATACAGAATACTGCGAGGAATAGATAAGGAGGACAGAGACAGAAAGTTCCAGAGATGGGACACAGAAAAAAGAGGTCACAATTGGAAGTTGAAGACTCAGATGAGTCGAATGGATGTTAGGAAGTATTTCTTTAGTCAAAGAGTTGTCAGGAAGTGGAATAGTCTGGCAAATGAGGTAGTGGAGGCTGGAACCATACATAGCTTTAAGACGAGGTATGATAAAGCTCATGGAGCAGGGAGAGGGACCTAGTAGCGGTCAGTGAAGAGACGGGGCCAGGATCTGAGTCTCGACCCCTGCAACCACAAATAGGTGAGTCCACACACACACACATACACTCTACACACACACACACACAGTAGCGATCTCTCAAAAGGCGGGGTCATGAGCTGAATCTCAAACCCTGCAACCACAATTAGGTGAGTACACACACTCAAACACAAAATGCGGTGTGGACCAAGAAGCGACCAGTAAAGAGACGGGGCCAGGAGCAATGACTCGACCCATGCCAACCCCAATTACGTGATTGCATATACACACACACACACACCAAGAAGAGTGACCTAGTAGCGGCCAGTGAAGAGGCGGGGCCAGGAGCTGTGAATCAACACCTGCAACCACAAGTAGGTGAGTACAACTAGGTGAGTACACACACACACACACACACACACACACACACACACATTTACAAACACTAAAGTGTCCCGTAGTTCGATCGCTAGCGGACTCAGCTCACACACACTAAGGTCCGGGGTTCGAATCTCCTCCGGTACGGCTGGAAAACATTAGGGACGTGTTTCCATAAGATACCTGCTGTCCATGTTCCTGTTCACCCATCAGTGTAATATGGGTACCTGGGTGTTAGTCGACTGGTGTGGGTCGCATCCTGGGACAAAACTGACCTAATTTGCCCGAAATGCTCAGCATAACAAGCGGCTTTCTATATAGTAGTATATCATTGATGTCAGCTAGGACTGTATACCTTGTACATGTACTTGTAGTAAATAAAGATATTATTATTATTATTATTATTATTATTATTATTATTATTATTATTATTATTATTATTATTAAACAATAAAACCCAAATATCGCACAAGAAACACTCACCATAACAATACTGACTCTTGATCTAAGGAACTAGGGCTACTCTCCCTTTCCTCGAAACAAAACTTAATTACCTCCCATTCCCCCAGGTGGTAAATAATTTGCAGTGGTAACTAAAGATTTTCTGTGCAATCCAAGATGTTCCGCTGCAAATTATGTTTTATTCATTAGTCCCCCAAGATAATCTGAATATCATAGCATAACTCATCAAAAATTCAATGAGTAGAGATTTTCTTCGACGGATATAAAAGAAATCGGGAAATTTGCAGAGCTAATAGTGTGTATGTGTGTGTGTGTGCGTGTGTGTGTGTGTGTGTGTGCATGAGTGTGTACTCACCTAGTTGTACTCACCTAGTTGTGGTTGCATGGGTCGAGTCATAGCTCGTGGCCCCGCCTCTTCACTGGCCGCTACTGGGTCACTCTCCCTGCGCCATGAGCTTTATCATACCTCTTCTTAAAGCTGTGTATGGAACCTGCCTCCACTACATCGCTTCCCAAACTATTCCACTTCCCGACCACTATGTGACTGAAGAAATACTTCCTAACATCTCTGTGATTCATCTGAGTCTTCAACTTCCAACTGTGTCCCATTGTTGCTGTGTCCCATCTCTGGAACATTCTGTCTTTGTCCACCTTGTCAATGCCTCTCAGTATCTTATATGTCGTTATCATGTCCCCCCAATCTCTCCTGTCCTCCAGTGTCGTCAGGTCGATTTCCTTTAACCTCTCCTCGTAGGACATACCCCTTAGCTCCAGGACTAGTCTTGTTGCAAACCTTTGCACTTTCTCTAGCTTCTTTACGTGCTTGGCTAGGTGTGGGTTCCAAACTGGTGCTGCATACTCCAGTATGGGCCTAACGTACACAGTGTACAGGGTCCTGAACGATTCTTTATTAAGATGTCGGAATGCTGTTCTTAGGTTTGCTAGGCGCCCATATGCTGCAGCAGTTATTTGGTTGATGTGCGCCTCAGGAGATGTGCCTGGTGTTATACTCACCTCAAGATCTTTTTCCTTGATTAAGGTTTGTAGTCTCTGGCCCCCCTTAGACTGTACTCCGTCTGCGGTCTTCTTTGCCCTTCCCCAATCTTCATGACTTTGCACTTGGTGGGGTTGAACTCCAGGAGCCAATTGCTGGACCAGGCTTGCAGCCTGTCCAGATCCCTTTGTAGTTCTGCCTGATCCTCGTCCGATTGAATTCTTCTCATCAACTTCTCATCATCTGCAAACAGGGACACTTCGGAGTCTATTCCTTCCGTCATGTCGTTCACAAATACCAGAAACAGCACCGGTCCTAGGACTGACCCCTGTGGAACCCCACTCGTCACCGGCGCCCACTCTGACACCTCGCCACGTACCATGACTCGCTGCTGTCTTCTTGACAGGTATTCCCTGATCCATTGTAGTGCCTTCCCTTTTACCTCTGCCTGGTCCTCCAGCTTCTGCACTAATCTCTTGTGTGGAACTGTGTCAAACGCCTTCTTACAGTCCAAGAATATGCAATCTACCCACCCTTCTCTCTCTTGTCTTACTGCTGTCACCCTGTCGTAGAACTCCAGTAGGTTTGTGACACAGGATTTCCCGTCCCTGAAACCATGTTGGCCGTCGTTGATAAGCTCATTCCTTTCTAGGTGCTCCACCACTCTTCTCCTGATTATCATCTCCATGACCTTGCATACTATACATGTCAGTGACACTGATCTATAGTTTAGTGCTACGTTCCTGTCTCCTTTTTTAAAAATTGGAACTACATTTGCTGTTTTCCATACCTCAGGTAGTTGCCCTGTTTCGATAGATGTGTTGAAGATTGTTGTTAGTGGTACACACAGCTCCTCTGTTCCCTCTCTCAGGACCCATGGTGAGATGTTATCCGCCCCCATCGCCTTTGAGGTATCTAGCTCGCTTAGTAGCCTCTTCACTTCCTCCTCAGTTGTGTCCAGCACCTGATGGTGTACCCTACCTCTCCGCCTTTGAATCTCATGTTGAGCTCCTCACACACTTCGCGGTCATTTCTTGTGACCTCCCCTCCTTCCTTCCTCAGCCTGATCACCTGGTCCTTGACTGTTGTTCTCCTGATGTGGCTGTACAACAGCTTTGGGCCAGATTTGGCTTTCGCTGCTATGTCATTCTCGTACTGTCTTTGGGCCTCCCTTCTTACCTGTGCATAATCATTTCTGGCTCTACGACTGCTCTCCTTTATTCTCCTGGGTTCTTTGCCTTCTGTACCTCTTCCATTCCCTGGCACACTTGGTTTTGGCTTCCCTGCACCTTTGGGTGAACCATGGGCTCATCCTGTGTGCGTGTGTATGTGTGTGTGTGTGTGTGTGTGTGTGCGTGTTTGTGCGAGTGTGTGTGTGCTGTTGTAGTTGTTTTCACTGTTTGTGCTGCCGTTCGAGGTGTTGTTGCTTTTTTTTTGTTATTGTTGCTTCTTCCTCCTCTGTATTTACTAGCTTTTGTTTGCAGCAGCAATTTTTGCTGCTGCTGTTGCTGTTGTTTACTTGTATTATCTACTTCCTCATAGCTGTTTATCTTCTCGTTTGTTTGTTTTGCTGATGCTCTCATTTCCGGTTCTTCTGTCATTCTTGCTGTTTGTGATATTGCTGTTATTGCTTTTGTTTCCGCAGCCGCTCTTCCCGCTGCTGCTTTTGATATCCTTTCTGCCGTTGCAGTCAACGAGTGCTGTTCTTAGTTCTGTTACTCCTGATCCTACGGCACCCCGTCTATCTCTCTCTCTCTCTCTCTCTCTCTCTCTCTCTCTCTCTCTCTCTCTCTCTCTCTCTCTCTCTCTCTCTCTCTCTCACTTCCTCTATTTCTCATAACTTGTCGAGTACGCAAAACTTTTCCCGAATTCATAGGACAGAAAAATAAGTTATAAAACATCCGCCACGAACATTCTTCAGAGATGGGAAAATATTTCATCGTTTTCTGCGCCTCATCATCTTTGTCTTCATCACCGTTGTTGCTCTCTTACTCCTCCTCCTCCTCCTCCTCCTCCTCCTCCTCCTCCTCCTCCTCCTCCTCTTCTTCTTCTTCTTCTTCCTCATTATCATCATCGTCTAAGAAATCTTATCTCCTAGACCAAGGCTCTGAAACATGAGAGGAAGAGTTGCAGTTAAAAAAAAAAAAACTCTTGTTGTATGCAATATCCTCTACGTTAATCAAGATCCGGATACCCAGTGTTTGCGTTCTTGGTTATGCATTCTTTGGAGCAGCGGCCGGAGTGTTCGTGAAGGAAGTCAGGGCGCTCGAAAGTCATTCTGTTAATGTGTGTGTGTGTGTGTATATATATATGTGTGTATATGTATTATGTAAAATTGGTCAATTAGCAAGAACTCATTTAAAATTAAGTCTTTCCTAAAATTTTCTCTTATACGTTCAAAGACATATTTTTTCATTTATATTAATGTAAATATTAATAATTTTTTACCAAAAGAACCTTAAAAAACTTACCTTACCTTAGTATAACAAGCGCAATTTAATTTACCCAATCACACTAAATATATTTTAGATAAGTTTACAATAATTTAATAATAAACGAACACAATGAAATATTTTTTTTTACTTTAGGTTCGGAATGATTTTTGCAAAATCATTGCATACACAAATTTTCGCTTGCCTTATTCGGCAAGAATAGTGCTGATATTTAAACCAAAATCGCAAGTTTTACCTATTCGGCACGACATATTTATATATATATATATATATATATATATATATATATATATATATATATATATATATATATATATATATATATATATATAGGTAAGGTTCGTTAAGTGCTTTCGTTCAACATGTTTAACATCTTCAGAGACTGATACGCAATAAAATCCATCCAGCATTAGCTAGATTATAAACGAAGTACAGGTATGTGTGTGTTTCCTAACCTGTGAGCCACTACGTCATTCTATATTCTTGGCACATCATATCATATTCTAGGCATGTCATATCATATTCTAGGCATGTCATATCATATTCTTGGCACTATCTCATATTCTTGGCACTGTCTCATATTCTAGGCACTATATCATATTCTGGGTCTTTGCGATGCTTTTTGGAACGTTACGTCTCCCAGCTTTACCCTTCAACGCCGCTTTCATGTTTTCCAGGACTACACGAAACCGCTTACAATGACGTATCTAAGGCTGACTTGTTGATTAGGTTGCAAGCCTGTCGACTGCACGAGGGTCACTGCGGCCGTGTATCACCCGCACACCACCGGTCAAGGATGCTGGAATTCCTTAAATACGAATTAAAATAAATTCTCCGCACACACACACACATATATACAGAGATATACACCTCCCGGTGCATACAGCCTTTCCATACGTAAAAAGATATACAGAGTGGTTATTTATTATATAATTATATACTCTAATGTAGAATAAATTAATATAACCTTTGGTCCAATGCAAACCCGAGAGTGGAAAACATTTCTTACGAAAGTCTGGCATAATTAAATTAAACTTAGTTTACTCGTATTTCAATAACAAGTTAACAACTTTGATAAAGCGAGCGATGCTAACTCTGACGTCACACGGATTGACATGAAACTTTTATTTAAGTTCAACAGAGTGTGGTAAATTTATTAAATAGCACAGAAAGCTGACTCGGGGATTTATCATTCTTTACCAATTATCCCAAAACTGAGAACTATCATACGTGTACTGAGAACGATCATACATGCACTGAGAACGATCATACATACTGACAAGGATCATGCATACACTGAGAACGATCATACATACTGACAAGGATCATGCATACACTGAGAACGATCACACTGAAATGATTGTACATACACTAAGAACAATCATAATTGCACAGAAACGATCTTACGCGCACACACACACACACACACACACACACACACACACACACACACACATATATATATATATATATATATATATATATATATATATATATATATATATATATATATATATATATATATATATATGCAAGACAACCACTATGAAAAAATAGAGGAATTCCAAGCGCTTTCGTGACTACTCACATTATCAAGGAACTATAAAACAAAACATAACAAGAAGGCTTATAAAGGGGCAGAATACACCTCACAGTCACATCATACTAACAAAGACCACACCTCACAGTAGCGTAACATCGCCCGACTCTGTGAAAAGGACCTGAAACTCTTTCCCAAGAATTAAAATTTGTCCAATTTATCATTAAATTATTCCCAAATTTTATTAATTATAAATGAATCCAATTTATATAAACCAAAAGAAATATTCATATTATTTTCAAAACTGCTTTTAATGAAACATGATTCTATTATATTCCTCTCAACCATGTACTTGGATGGTTAAAATCTCTCAGATGAATAACTAGAGGATTAGAATCTTGTCCAAGTCTAATGCTATATTTATGTTGACCGTAATAAACTTTATCGCATATTTTACAAGGAATCTTATAAACACATCCGTCAGCATTTTGGGGGGAATTTTTTGTCAAACGTTTTTTTTTTTACTGTATCAAGATTTTTAAATACAACTTTAATATTAAAATTCTTAAGAAATGAAGGCATATCAACCAAGTTTTCATGGTAAGGAAGAACCAACATATTTTTGGTTGAATAAGGTTGGTTGTCCCTTTTTGGATTGTAAAAAGTATTTCTATCTATTTTAAAAGATTTATCAATTACGTTTCTTGGGTATTTTAAATCATTAGCTATTTCATAAATTTTAGAGATTTCTTCATCTATGAACTCTGGACTACAAATACGTAAAGCTCTCAAAAACATTGAAGAGAAACCGACACTTTAACTCTATCTTGATGTGAAGAATAATAGTGTACATAGGAACAATTATTTGTAGGTTTTCTGTAAATTTTAAATTTAAAATCAATGTTACCCTTATTAATAAAACATCTAGGAAGGGCAATGAGTTATTTACTTCGAATTCAACAGTAAAATTTATAGAATGAGCTAAGCTATTTAATTTAACAAGGAAATGGTATATGTCTACATTCTTAGGCATAAGGCACAAAATATCATCAACATATCTATACCACTTAGCTCTATTGGGAAGGATTGTGTTAAGCAATCTTGTCTCGAAAAATTCCATGCATAAATTACAAAAAACAGGTGAAAGAGGATTTCCCATTGCCATACCAAACTTCTGAGTGTAAAACTCATCATTAAATACAAATTTTGCATCAACAATACAAAGTTTAATAAGGTTAATGATAGTAGGAACTGGCAATGGTAAATCGTAATTAACAAGTTCTTCAGATAAGAAACTTAGTAAATCATCAACTGGAACTTTTGTAAACAAGGAGGTAACATCAAAACTAACCGTATTGAAATCATTTAAGTCAGTCAATCATCCGCCGGTGTGGGTGGGCAGCAACTCAGGTCATTGTACCTAATAGTTCTGTTATGGAAAGGAAAATAATTGAATCCTCTCTGATCAAAAGTGATAGGAATGCCTTATATAATTCAAGCGATGGAACGTACAAACTCGACAGCTATTTAGTAGAGTTAATTGTGCACAATCTTAAGGAATGATTCTATACAAAATCCCCTGATCGCTCATTATGTAAAGGGTCCTTGTGAGGATTTGGTCAAGTTAGACTAGCGTTCTTCGCAACTTTCCTCCATGTTTCGCCCGTCGGGAATCCCATCCCTCTGGGTTGTAGTACATAGAGAATACCGGGAGGGCATTTCCTTAGGTTATGCAGTGGAGACTATGCCAGTGTTAGCACTCAGCTACTCTGGTTTTGTTGTGAGGGTAGACTATGATACTGTTCCACACGTTTCGTCCGTCGGAGATCGCGTTCCACCTTCGGTAGTGTCGTATATGGAGAACTTCATAGTATTAGTAGGTTTGCTTAGGCCCTGCATACAAGTACAGTTACAAAAGTTGATGTGACTAAACTTACATAATATTGTGTATGTGAGATTCTTAGGCTAGCCTAGGGAAGTCGGGTAGAGTGACTTATCGCCTCTGTGGTCAGTGTCATTGAGTAGGATTGGTAAATATTCTCTAACTTGCTTTCTGTAAACCACCTCTGAGGTCCTCCACTTTCCCTTACCCCAGAAGGGTGCGAGGGGACGGGGGGAGATAGGTATTTGGGTCGGTGACGGTCCTCACTCTGTGTCATGGGTTACCACTGATACCTTCTGCCTTGCGTAGGGAATTTCCCCTCCTATCTGTTGCTGTCTTGCAACATTGCATAGCTCCTGACGACGCACGAGAGTGCGAAAGATCTAGAGCTAAAGATTTCCATCCCCCTGTTGTTTGTTCTGTATATACATGAGAAAGATTTTACATTCACTGAATATCATATATAAGCTTATTATGGTCATATATGCAATGACAACGATCATTAATAATAAATACACTGAAAACGGTCATACATACACCGAAAAAGAATCATATGTACAACTGATGGAAAGTAACCAATACCGATACACATCTGTTAAGATGTTAACCTTGAATGTTAACTCTTAAGTATAATTTGTAACAGAAGATTCTCATAGGATATTGTGTGGGGGTTAAGAATTGAAACGATCTGTACGAGGAATGTGTGAAAGAAGGTTTCGTGCGCAGTTTTAAGAGTAGGTATGATAGGGCCGTGAGAAAAGGAAAAGTGTGCGCCCGTTTGCATGTTGCTAATTTAGTAGTCTTGGTTTCAAAATTACATACACACAAAAAAAAAAAAATCATTTTGGGGTCAATACACAAAAAATATTTATGCCAATTCGTGAGATAAATTAGTGGAAAAAAAAATTTTTTTGAGCCGTGGACAGTGACAGTATCGTAATAGTTTAGGGCATGTCGGCCCTTTTTTTTTTTTTTTTGACCGACTCTGCCTGGCAGTGACACCAACGACTCAGCGAAAAGTCAGACTTACGATAGGAACTTTATGAGAACGTTTCGCTCCCTCCTAGATCATTGTCAAGTTGCAACAGTTGCAACTTCACAATGATCTAGGAGGGACCGAAACATCGCCATAAGTTCGAGTTTTTTGATGAGTTGCTCCAGTAACCGTATTGTGATTTTTTTTTTAATAACACCAACGATATTTAACCGAAATAAAATCTTTAATTATTCTTTTGCCGTGCCCACTAAAAAAAAAAATCCTTTTAAATATATTACTCTTGTTAAAACAGGTTCTACTTTACGAATCAGAGTAGAAGGGGAATAAACAATAAAGATAAATATAATATAAACATGACAAAAAAAACTAGGATGGTCTGTAAACTCGATATATATAAAAATTTGATGGAATTTAGGTTCGCATATATTTTTTTCGTATAATTTATAAATGCCCTCTGTGGGGGTGCATGCTTTTGGGAAAGCCATTAGCAGTAATTTATATTTTTTGATCAGGGGAATGTCAGAGTAGCGGCCAATCATGCAATTGCAGCTCATAATGTTTGCCTTTGTGCAGTGAAGCGGCTGGGTTGTTTATATGGGGAAGAAACAACTGCTTGTTCATGCTGGGTTGTTTATATGAGGAAGAAACAACTGCTTGTTCATGCTGGGTTGTTTATATGGGGAAGAAACAACTGCTTGTTCATGCTGGGTTGTTTATATGGGGAAGAAACAACTGCTTGTTCATGCTGGGTTGTTTATATGGGGAAGAAACAACTGCTTGTTCATGCTGGGTTGTTTATATGGGGAAGAAACAACTGCTTGTTCATGCTGGGTTGTTTATATGGGGAAGAAACAACTGCTTGTTTATGCTGGGTTGTTTATATGGAGAAGAAACAACTGCTTGTTTATGCTGGGTTGTTTATATGGAGAAGAAACAACTGCTTGTTCATGCTGGGTTGTGTTCATTTTTCTTCCTCCTGGCATATGACTTTGCTCGTTTATCTTCACCAGCATTAACGTTAGTAATGAACTACTCTCTGTTGCTCGTTTAACCGGCCTGGTACCAACTCAGTAATGAGCTACTCTGACGCTTAATGGCCTTCATCGTTTATCCGGCCTGGTACCGGTCTGCTGTTGGTAGGAGGCCAGCTGGAACCTGGTGTCGGGGGTGTACCCGCTCTCCAGTGTCCCCTTCATAAAGCGAATAAGATTTCTTCTCGGGTGTCTTCATTTTAAGTCTCCGGAAAAAAAAAGTGATATCGCCCCCTACAAGAAAAGTGTATCAACTTCACACAACAGAACGCTGGAGTCCTTCACGTTGGTTGGCTGGCTAATTTGGCTGGAAATTTATCAACTTCACGAGGGTCATTGAGGCTCCATGTCACCTGTTCAGCGCTAGTCAAAGATATTTTAAACCCTAAAATAGCAATTAGAGTAAACTCTTTGTGTATATACACACAGAGACATACACCTCTCCGTGTATTTACCTCGCTGTTTGCGTCCACCCTCCCCCTCCCCCACGTCATCCAGACGCAGAACTAGTGGTAACTAAAAGTAGATCTAACGCTAAACACAGCTTTGTGGGTTTAACATAAGTAGTTGCAATAGTAACAATAATAAAAGTAGATAGTTTGTAGCCCATGTTTTCTATCCACCATGATCACTTACGTAAATTCCCTGCCTTTTATTTCTACGTGGTATGGTTTATTCCCTCCCCCCCCCCTTCCTCCTGTTCCAAGCCGGCAGTGGCCGAAGGGAATGGAGGATAGGAAGAGAGACTTCTGCTTTACTGTCCTAATCTAGATAGAAATAATCCTCAGGAGATACTATCGGTGTGGCCTTGAAATCTCTTTTTATCTCGTAAACTCTCGTGTACATATTAGTAATCTCTCCTTCTTCATCTTCTTCTTCTTCTTCTTCTTCTTCTTCTTATCAGTCTTATTGATCAACCGACATGCAGCTATCCTTTCCTTCCCTTCTCATATTCTCCTTTCTAATCTATCGTCTTTTCCTTATTCATCTTTTCTCTCTTCTTTCTTTTCCTCCTCCTAATCTCACTTATTCATCTTCTATTGCCTCTCTTCCTCCTCCTCCTCCTCCTCCTCCTCCTCTTCCTTATACACCTTCCCGCTCATCTCCTCTTCCTCTTTGTTATTCACATTCTATCCTCCTCCTCCTCCTCTTCAAACACTAATCCTCGATCGCTGAGAACCCCTGTTATCCAGCAGCAGGTGTACACAGTCGTATTTTCTACCGTATTGCGTAATAATCCGGCCGTAGCCGTATTTCCTGCCTGTATTTAGCATAAATAATATTTCGAGTAGTGTGTGTGTGTACTCACCTAGTTGTGGTTGCAGGGGTCGATTCATAGCTCCTAGCCCCGCCTCTTCACTGGCCGCTACTGGGTCACTCCCTTCGCCATGAGCCTTATCATACCTCTTCTTGAAGCTATGAATGGATCCTGCCTCCACTACATCACTCTGTGACTGAAGAAATACTTCATAACATCCCTGTGGTTCTTCTGAGTCTTCAACTTCCAACTGTGTCCCCTTGTTGCTGTGTCCCATCTCTGGAACATTCTGTCTCTGTCCACCTTGTCAATTCCTATCAGTATTTTATATGCCGTTATCATGTCCCCCCTATCTCTCCTGTCCTCCAGTGTCGTCAGGTCGATTTCCATTAACCTCTCCTCGTAGGACATACCCCTTAGCTCCAGGACTAGTCTTGTTGCAAACCTTTGCACTTTCTCTAGTTTCTTTTTATGCTTGTGTTAGTTACCATTTTGTCCTAGGTGTCCTAGGTGTGTGCGTGTAAGGAAACACTTCGAAATGTTTCCGCCCCGCCGGGAATTGAACCCGGGTCCTCCGTGCGTGAAGCGAAAGCTTTAGCCACAAGGCCACCGGGGCTGTTTATTATACCTCTTCTTAAAGCAATGTATGGCACCTGTTTCCACTACCACACCTTCCAGACTATTCCACTTTCTGACAACTCTATAACTGAAGAAATACTTCCTAACATCCCTTTGACTCATCTGAGCCTTCAACTTCCAATTGTGACCCCTTGTTGCTGTGTCCTATCTCTGGAACATCCTGTCTCTGTCCACCTTATCTATTCCTCGCAGTATTTTATATGTCGTTATCATGTCTCCCCTAACCCTCCTGTCCTCCAGTGTCGTCAGGCCGATTTCCCTTAACCTTTCTTTGTAGGATATTTTCCTTAGCTCTGGGACTAGTCTCGTTGCAAACCTTTGCACTTTCTCTAATTTCTTGACGTGCTTGACCAGGTGTGGGTTAGAAACTGGTGCTGCATACTCCAATATGGGCCTGACGTACACGGTGTATAGTGTTGAATGATTCCTTACTGAGGTGTCGGAACGCTATTCTTAGGATTACCAGGCGCCCATATGCTGCAGCAGTAATCTGGTTGATGTGGCTCAGGAGATGTGTTCGGTATTATACTCACCCTAAGATCTTTTTTCTTGAGCGAGGTTTGCAGTCTTTGGTCACCTAGCTTATACCATGTCTGCGGTCTTCTTTGCCCTTTCCAGATCTTCATTACTTTGCATATGGTGGATTTAAATTCGAGGAGCCAGTTGCTGGACCAATCTTGCAGCCTGTCCAGGTCCCTCTGTAGTCCTGCTTGATCCTCATCTGATTTAATTCTCCTCATTAACTTCACATCATCTGCAAACAAGGACATCTCTTAGTCTATCCCTTCCTTCATGTCATTCACATATACCAAAACCAGCACTGGTTCTAGGACCGACCCCTGTGGAACCCCGCTCGTCACAGACGTCCACTCTGACACCTCGTCACGTACCATGACTCGTTGTTGCCTCCCTGTCAGGTATTCTCTGATCCATTGCAGTGCCCTTCCTGTCATACGTGCCTGGTCCTCTAGCTTTTGCACGGTGTATGTGTGTGTGTATGTATGTGTGTGTGTGTGTATGTATGTGTGTGTGTGTGTGTGTGTGTGTGTGTGTGTGTGTGTGTGTAACCCAGTAGTTTTCCCTTGACTTCTATTTTCGTATACCACTAGTTTTAAACTATCTGGTTTAAACTATCTGGTTAAACTATCGGGTTTAAACTATCATATCCTCCAGCAGGGTTCACTGCACTCATCAATTTCTCTGTCTGCAAAAAAAAAAAGAATATTCTTCTTACAGTCCTTAATAATACGTACACTGCTTTTTAATCAAGTTCAAACTGTGTTTACTTTGTTGTTCCCTAGTTAATTAATTGCAAAAAAAATAATCCTTTAGTTTTCTCCTAGTATCTTATAAGTGGTTATCATATCACTTTTTTTCTAACTGTCGACAATGGAAATTTTTAGTGTCTTCAATCTGTCTTCATAATAATATTTCTCCATTCTATAATCCATATTTTTCCACAATTCTCTGAATTATTTTATATTTTGTTTCTAAGTGACTTTTATAGTCTACTATATTCAACAGCTGTATCTCCAGCTTGGGTCTACCATACTCTGACTTGGGTCTACCATACTCTGGCTTGGGTCTACCATACTCTGGCTTAGCTGTCACATACTCCAGCTTGGGTCTACCATACTCTGGCTTGGGTCTACCATACTCCAGCTTGGGTCTACCATACTCTGGCTTAGCTGTCACATACTCCAGCTTGGGTCTACCATACTCTGGCTTGGGTCTACCATACTCCAGCTTGGGTCTACCATACTCTGGCTTAGCTGTCACATACTCCAGCTTGGGTCTACCATACTCTGGCTTGGGTCTACCATACTCCAGCTTGGGTCTACCATACTCTGGCTTAGCTGTCACATACTCCAGCTTGGGTCTACCATACTCTGGCTTGGGTCTACCATACTCCAGCTTGGGTCTACCATACTCTGGCTTAGCTGTCACATACTCCAGCTTGGGTCTACCATACTCTGGCTTGGGTCTACCATACTCCAGCTTGGGTCTACCATACTCTGGCTTAGCTGTCACATACTCCAGCTTGGGTCTACCATACTCTGGCTTGGGTCTACCATACTCCAGCTTGGGTCTACCATACTCTGGCTTAGCTGTCACATACTCCAGCTTGGGTCTACCATACTCTGGCTTGGCTCTACCATACTCCAGCTTGGGTCTACCATACTCTGGCTTAGCTGTCACATACTCCAGCTTGGGTCTACCATACTCGTTTTCTCCAGCGAATTGAGATGCTAAAAGAACAAAGAACGAGAGGAGACATGGAGACATGATCACGACATGCACAATACCCCAGGATAGAGTACAGTGGATTGAAAGAGACTGTATATTGAGATGAATAGACTGATCTGTAGAACGACACAGTGGAAACTCAGAGTTCACAACTTTAAGAACACACAGACAAACACACAGTCACTCACTCTCTCTCTCTCTCTCTCTCTCTCTCTCTCTCTCTCTCTCTCTCTCTCTCTCTCTCTCTCTCTCTCTCTCTCTCTCACTCACTCCTCTCTCTCTCACACACACACAAATCACCTGCAACTGGAAATGAGAAATGACCTCGAAGGGGAATGCGAGTCCCTGCGTCAGGAGAACCCTCAGACTTGGCCTATTTTATCCGCTCTGGCGAGTAATCATCCGCTATTGTCATCCAAGGAAAGGGAGCATCGGCCGCCAGCAGGTTTAACAATGCATCATCCAGAGGGCGTGAGTTGGTGTGTATGCGAAGACTTCATCAATCATGCTGCTGAGAGATGCAGATTTCTGATGTGTGTGTGTGTTTGTTTATGTGTGTGTGTGTGTTTGTTTGTGTGTGTGTGTGTTTGTTTATGTGTGTGTGTGTTTGTTTATGTGTGTGTGTGTGTTTGTTTATGTGTGTGTGTGTGTTTGTTTGTGTGTGTGTGTGTGTTTGTTTATGTGTGTGTGTGTGTTTGTTTATGTGTGTGTGTGTTTGTTTATGTGTGTGTGTGACCAAGCTTCGGATTATCCAGGATTTGGTTATGGCTGACGTGAGATAGATGATGCCAAATACGAGGTTTGATGCAGATACGGAAGATTTTTTTTTTTTTTTTGTACGCATAGAGTCAGTTTGGAAATCCTAAACCAAAGCTTCCTAACTCTTAGGTGGGGTGATGCCTTGATGCAGCCGACTAGGATATTCACCTAAGATATTCACCTGCATTTGTGTATTAAGCAAATAAGACACAAATGCAGCACAAGGACAGTGAGTATGTAAACGTATCACTCAGTGCAAGCTTTGCCAGTCTCCCAGTGAGCCAAATATTTCCATAATAAATGACCCAGTGCAGCAGTTGTCGGAATTTTTGACAGTTCCGTCTTATAACAGACAGTGACAGTTCCATCTTATAACAGACAGAGTGACAATTCCATCTGGTGGTTCCTAATTCTGGCGCCAACAGGATATTTACCTGAAGATGTCAGTCCAGTGCCAACAGGCAGGATGAGACGGTGGCAGGATGAGAAGGTGGCAGGATAAGACAGACGGTGGCAGGATGAGACGGTAGCAAGCCTCCTTCAAGAAACGGTCACTTCACTCTAACAATACACTTCACGGTAAGGTTGGGAGAATTATATCTGGGACTCCAGCATCTGCGGTTGTCTGGGGTTTAATATCCTCAGAGTTTGCTGGAGGTGATAGTCACCCCTCGTACACTTCCTCATCCGTCATCCATAGCACAGTGACATCCGTGCTACCTTTTTCCGCCCCCCCTTTTCACCCCTCCTCAGCCCACTCCTCACCCTCTCCTCACCCCTCCTCAGCCCCCTCTTCACCCCTCCTCAACCCCCTCCTCAACCCCCTCCTCACCCCATCTCACCCCTCCTCAGCCCTCTCCTCACCCTCTCATCACCCTCCTCAGCCCCTCTTCACCCCTCCTCAACCCCCTCCTCACCCCATCTCACCCCTCCTCAGCCTTAACACCTTCCCTCTCCCTCTCCACTTCTCACTTCCCCCTCCGTACCACAGCACCTACTTCTTGTGTTTCCATTGTTTCTTGAGATTTTAATAACCCCGTCTATTACATTATTCTAAAAACAAACTTTTTCCTTGCTCTCTCTCTCTCTCTCTCTCTCTCTCTCTCTCTCTCTCTCTCTCTCTCTCTCTCTCTCTCTCTCTCTCTCTCTCTCTCTCTCTCTCTGCCTGCTTTTTCTCTCCTCTTTCTCTTTTCTCCCTCTTTATCTTCCATTTTTTCTTTATTTCCCTTTTAACACTCCTCCAATTTCTCTGTCCTTCCCTCGAGTTCCTTTTCCTACCCTCTTTCTCCTCCGTCTCCCTCTCTTTATCTTCTCACTTCCCCTCCCACTCTGCCATCCCCCTATCTCCTCCACTCTTATATCTCCCCTCTTTCCTTTCCTCTCTCTTCCTCTCTTCCCTCTCATCTTCATTCTCCTTTCTTTTCTCTTCTCTTCTCTTTCATCTCCTCTCCCTTCTTTTTCTTCTTCACTTCCTCTCCTCCCTTTCCTCTCCCCTCTACTTTTTCGTCTTCTCTCTCTCTCTTCTCCCTCCTCATCCCTGTTTCTTATCTCTCTCCCAATCCCAGTTCTTCATCTCTCAGCATGAAACATATCTGGAATTTCTACTATTGCGTATATTTCTTTCTTCTTAGTTGCATATGTTTGTATCCTCTCAGTTGCGTATGTTTGTATCCCCTCAGTTCGTTATATTTCTGTACTGTTTGTAGCGTATATTTCAGTCCTGTTGGTTGCGAACATTTCTGTCCTGTTAGATGCGTACGTTTCCGTTCTGTCAGATGCGTATATTTATGTCCAGTTAGTAACGTAAATTTCAGTTCTGTTGCGTATATTTCTGTCCTGTTAGTTGCGTATATTTCTATGCAGCTGTTATCTAATATTTATGTCCTGTTAGAAGCGTGTAGTTCTGTCCTGTTAGAAGCGTGTATTTCTGTCCTGTTAGAAGCGTGTATTTCTGTCCTGTTAGTAACGTATATTTCTGTCCCGTTATATGAGTATATTTCAACAACTTTTTAAATTATTTTTTTTCTCTTTGTGCGTCTTTGTTCCTCTTCGTTATTTATGCATGAAAGACGCCTTCAAGGTCAGTGAATGCCCCTGCATGTAGCCACACTCAACACCCCTGCATGTAGCCACACTCAACACCCCTGCATGTAGCCACACTCAACACCCCTGCATGTAGCCACACTCAACACCCCTGCATGTAGCCACACTCAACACCCCTGCATGTAGCCACACTCAACACCCCTGCATGTAGCCACACTCAACACCCCTGCATGTAGCCACACTCAACACCCCTGCATGTAGCAACACAACACCCCTGCATGTAGCAACAATCAACACCCCTGCATGTAGCAACAATCAACACCCCTGCATGTAGCCACACTCAACACCCCTGCATGTAGCAACACTCAACACCCCTGCATGTAGCAACAATCAACACCCCTGCATGTAGCAACAATCAACACCCCTGCATGTAGCAACAATCAACACCCCTGCATGTAGCCACACTCAACACCCCTGCATGTAGCCACACTCAACACCCCTGCATGTAGCAACACACAACACCCCTGCATGTAGCAACAATCAACACCCCTGCATGTAGCAACACACAACACCCCTGCGTGTAGCAACAATCAACACCCCTGCATGTAGCAACAACAACACCCCTGCATGTAGCAACAATCAACACCCTACGTGCCACACAACACCCTGCTGTGCACACTCAACACCCCTGCGTGTAGCAACAATCAACACCCCTGCATGTAGCAAAACACAACACCCCTGCATGTAGCAACAATCAACACCCCTGCATGTAGCAACAATCAACACCCTCATGTAGCCACACAACACCCTGCATGTAGCAACACACAACACCCTGCATGTAGCAACTAACACCTGCGTGAACATCAACACCCCTGCATGTAGCAACAATCAACACCCTGCATGTGAGCAACATCAACACCCTGCATGTAGCAACAATCAACACCCCTGCATGTAGCAACAATCAACACCCCTGCATGTAGCAACAATCAACACCCCTGCATGTAGCAACAATCAACACCCCTGCATGTAGCAACACAACACCCCTGCATGTAGCAACAATCAACACCCCTGCATGTAGCAACAATCAACACCCCTGCATGTAGCAACACACAACACCCCTGCATGTAGCCACATCAACACCCCTGCATGTAGCCACACTCAACACCCCTGCATGTAGCCACACTCAACACCCCTGCATGTAGCAACAATCAACACCCCTGCATGTAGCAACAATCAACACCCCTGCATGTAGCCACACTCAACACCCCTGCATGTAGCAACACTCAACACCCCTGCATGTAGCAACAATCAACACCCCTGCATGTAGCAACACACAACACCCCTGCATGTAGCAACAATCAACACCCTGCTGTAGCACACAATCAACACCCTGCATGTACAACAATCAACACCCTGCATGTAGCAACAATCAACACCCCTGCATGTAGCAACACACAACACCCCTACATGTAGCCACACAACACCCCTGCATGTAGCAACACTCAACACTCCTGCATGTAGCAACAATCAACACACCTCGCTACCAGAGCGCTAAATGTCCTTGTTTGTTTGTTTGTTTGTTTGTCCTCAACCATTGTTGTGTCCTAAAATTCCTCTTATTTTTTCCTTCCAGGCTCAAGTTTCCCCCATTGCCTCTATCATCTACACGTTCTAAATCTCCATTACTGCAGTAGCATCAAACTTCAAACAATTCCCATTTACGCTTTGCTTTCTTCACCGTGTGGAGTGGGAGTCCCAGATTCTCCTGTGTTGACAAGGCAATTGTTCCATTTGGGAATGACTGGGGGGATGATTCTTTTCTCTCTCGAAAATAATTTCTATGTCTTTGTGCGTTACTAGCAAGAGCAGACCTTGTTGATGAATGAGACACATGTGCGTCACTTTATTGTCGAAATCTTTCGCCTGCGTAATAGGCATTTTTTTTTTTAGTCGAGTACAGAGGCATCTTTTATGCTGGACATTGTGCAATAAGTAGAGTGGTAATTTTATGGTGTTGAGTCCCTTCAGCCTTGATGGAAGGTGTTCAGTCCCTCAACCTTGATAAAAAGTGTTCAATCCCTCAGCTTTGATAGGTGTTCAGTACCTCAGCTTAGATAGGTGTTCGGTCCTTCAGCCTTTGACAGGTGTTCAGTACATCATGCATAATAAGGGTTCAGTCCCTGACCCATAATATGCTTTAAGTCCCTCAGTCATGACGGGTGTTCAGTCTTCAGCCTTGAGAGACGGTGTTCGGCCTTGATAAGTGTTCAGTACCTCAACCTTGGTAGGTGATCAGTCCCTCAGCCTTCTATGGTGTTCAGTCCCTTACTCAGCCTTGAGAGAAGGCGCTACATCGGAAGCATCAGCTTTCAGGTGCTGATGACTGTATTTCAGTCATCAATACTGGCGGCCCGGGTCTTCTCCAGATGGTGACCCGGGTCTTCTCCAGATGGTGACCCGGGTCTTCTCCAGATGGTGACCCGGGTCTTCTCCAGATGGTGACCCGGCCAACAAGTGCCGTTTTCAAGAACGAGTTCAAAATCATAATCTCTCTCGGAGACAATTTCCATCTCGCTTCCCATGTTCTCCTTCCCCAGCTCTGTCCTTCACTCCATCCCAACACTGCCACCCTCTCACACTTTCTCCCTCCCACACTCACTATCTTCGTCGCTCCCTCATCTCTCTCCTCCATCATCATCTCCGCCTCTTAACATCTGTGGGGGGTTAAAGTGTGACCATCCCGTGCTGCTCCTGGCTCAGCTCCAAATTGTAATCCAATATGCCTAGTGATCCTTCCTACACCAGGGGAGTGGATCCTTCCGTCTTTAGCGATCCTCCCTAGACCATAGGAGTGGATCCTTCCGTCTTTGGCGATCCTCCCTAGACCATGGGAGTGGATCCTTCGGTCTTCTCTGGTGATCCTTAATAGACCATGGAAATGGATCCTTCGGTCTTCTCTGGTGATCCTCCCTAGACCATGGGAGTGAATCCTTCGGTCTTTCGTGATCCTTCATAGGCTATGGCAGTGGATCCTTCGGTCTTTGGCGATCCTTGATAGACCATGCGAGTGGATCCTTCGGTCTTTGGTGATCCTTCCTAGACCATGGGAGTGTATCCTTCGGTCTTTTCTGGTGGTCTTTTCTGGTGATCTTTCCCAGACTATGGGAGTGGATCCTTCCGTCTTCTCTGGCGATCCTCCCTAGACCATGGGTGTGGATCTTTCCGTCTACTCTAGAGATCCTTCCTAGGCAAGTGGAGCGGACCCTTTTGTCCTTGTTTAGTGATCCTAGACCAGTGAAATATATCTTTGTTTGATCCTTACATGGTGATCCTAGACCAAGGGAGTGGATCTTTTTTTTTCAATAGCCGTTGACAGCTATTGCGTGTACTGCTATTTCAACTATTTTTTTTCATATCATTTCACTCAATTCATTCAACATAATTTCCTCTTTGCCTTTTCGTATTTTGTGAGAGTTATTGTCTCTCAGAACTCTGAAATAACACAGAAGTTAGGGATGAAACAAGACGACGTTTCGCTCAGTCCTGGTCATCCTTGGGTGTGTAGGAAAGACAAAAACCAAAATGTGATCAATAACGTTACCGTCAGCATCGAACAGTCAGTTGTACATGAAGATGAGAAGATGAAGAATGATGAAGATGAGAAGATGAAGAATGATGAAGATGAGAAGATGAAGAATGATGAAGATGAGAAGATGAAGAATGATGAAGATGAGGAATGATGAAGATGAGAAGATGAAGAATGATGAAGATGAGAAGATGAAGAATGATGAAGATGAGGAATGATGAAGATGAGAAGATGAAGAATGATGAAGATGAGAAGATGAAGAATGATGAAGATGAGAAGATGAAGAATGATGAAGATGAGGAATGATGAAGATGAGAAGATGAAGAATGATGAAGATGAGAAGATGAAGAATGATGAAGATGAGGAATGATGAAGATGAGAAGATGAAGAATGATGAAGATGAGAAGATGAAGAATGATGAAGATGAGAAGATGAAGAATGATGAAGATGAGAAGATGAAGAATGATGAAGATGAGAAGATGAAGAATGATGAAGATGAGAAGATGAAGAATGATGAAGATGAGAAGATGAAGAATGATGAAGATGAGAAGATGAAGATGAAATGATGAAGATGAGAAGATGAAGAATGATGAAGATGTATTAATATTGGTAGAATTACCGACAATGTTAAGTGAAAGGACACAAATGCAACTAATGTGACATTTTGTTGTGGCAACGTTTCGCTCTCCAGGAGTTTTATCAAGCCGTTACAAACAATACAAGGACACAGAGGGTATATATAGGCTCAAGTGAGGTGTAATACTAGTGGTGGTGGTGGTAGTAGAGACATAAGTTGTAGTAGTAGTAGTAATACAATAAGGTAGAACAATCAACTTGCACATGAGTAAAAGGTGATAAAAACAATTACTTGGGTAGCATAAAAATATAGATTAGACAAATATTTCTGTTGGAGGTTGGATTAGAGAAGACCTGTATCAGTGTTCTTCCTCTGCAATGCGCTTGTGTAGTATTAGCAGGAGAGACTATGTGATGGTAGGGTTTACTGTTTCCAGGAGGATTCTTGCTAAGACTTCAGAGATGGTGAAGCACATCGCAGAGGAGGAACACTGATACAGGTCTTCTCTAATCCAACCTCCAACAGAAATATTTGTCTAATCTATATTTTTATGCTACCCAAGTAATTGTTTTTATCACCTTTTACTCATGTGCAAGTTGATTGTTCTACCTTATTGTATTACTACTACTACTACAACTTATATCACTACTACTACTTCTACTACCACAACCACTAGTATTACACCTCACTTTGAGCCTATATATACCCTCTGTGTCCATGTATTGTTTGTAACGGCTTGATAAAACTCCTGGAGAGCGAAACGTTGCCACAATAAAATGTCACATTAGTTGCATTTGTGTCCTTTTACTTAACAATGATGAAGATGAGAAGATGAAGAATTAGGCACATGTAAAACATCTGGGTATCTTTATTTGTAGACGTTTCGCCATCCAGTGGTTTTACCAACACAAAAACATAATGTGAAGAATGTAGAAATATATACAAAAGATGAGGTAATCATTCCCTCAGCCTTGGAGTTGGTGAGCAGCACCGTAGTCTTGAAGGATCTGAAGCCTTCGTCTGCTGAACGTCCCTCCTCTTACTGTCTGTGTTTCAGATCCTTCAAGACTACGGTGCTCATCACCAACTCCAAGACTGAGGGACTGATTACCTCGTCTTTTGTATACAGTTCTACAGTCTTCACATTATGTAAACAAACCATACCACGGGTGGGGTTAGAACCCGCGATCAGAGTCATAAAACTCCAGACCGACGTGCTAGCCACTGTGCCAGCTGGCTACAATAAGATTTATCCAACTAGGTATATTTATACACCATATGAAGGTTAGCATAGGCACCACTGTGACCACAAATAAGTTTTTATAGACGAATCTCCCGCAAGCGTGGAAATGACGAACTCTAGCTCAAGTCCCCTCAAAGCCGCTATCATAACATCATGCAATCATCATGACATCATGCAGTCGTGTCATTACTATTTCGTGATTCACATTATGTCCTTGTATTGTATTGATAAAGCCACTGGATGGCGAAACGTCTATAAATAAAGATACTCAGATGTTTTACACGTGTCTAATTCTTCAATTTCTGTCAGTATCAAACGTTACTGTCAGCATGGAAGGTTACCGTCAGCATGGAAAGTTACCGTCAGCATGGAAGGTTACCGTCAGCATGGAAGGTTACCGTCAGCATGGAATTTTACCGTCAGCATGGAAGGTTACCGTCAGCATGGAAGGTTACCGTCAGCGTGGAAGGTTACCGTCAGCATGGAAGGTTACCGTCAGCGTGGAAGGTTACCGCCAGCATGGAAGATTACAGTCAGCATGGAAGGTTACCGTCAGCATGGAAGGTTACCGTCAGCATGGAAGGTTACCGTCAGCATGGAAGGTTACCGTCAGCGTGGAAGGTTACCGTCAGCATGGAAGGTTACCGTCAGCGTGGAAGGTTACCGTCAGCATGGAAGGTTACCGTCAGCATGGAAGGTTACCGTCAGCATGGTAGATTACCGTCAGCGTGGAAGGTTACCGTCAGCGTGGAAGGTTACCGTCAGCGTGGAAGGTTACCGTCAGCATGGAAGGTTACCGTCAGCATGGAAGGTTACCGTCAGCATGGAAGGTTACCGTCAGCGTGGAAGGTTACCGTCAGCATGGAAGGTTACCGTCAGCGTGGAAGGTTACCGTCAGCATGGAAGGTTACCGTCAGCGTGGAAGGTTACCGTCAGCATGGAAGGTTACCGTCAGCGTGGAAGGTTACCGTCAGCATGGAAGGTTACCGTCAGCGTGGAAGGTTACCGTCAGCATGGAAGGTTACCGTCAGCGTGGAAGGTTACCGTCAGCATGGAAGGTTACCGTCAGCGTGGAAGGTTACCGTCAGCATGGAAGGTTACCGCACGGCTTCACACACCTGAAGGATATCCTCGGAGGTGCTCTGATTTAAATCCTATTGATGGAAAGCTACGACGGTGAATTCTAGTCTGGCGCTTCCAGCTAACTGAGCTCAGAGTAACCTGACGTAATCCGCAGGAGATGCTCCTCTGAGCGCGGCCACGTGTCAACTCTGCCCTAGCGATGCTGTTTGCATCTCATCTTCCTCTCGAGACGGCTTCTCCTCATTCATTTCCTTTACAGTACATTTCCCGTGTATCCCATTTTCTCCGGAATAGTGTTTTCAGCGCCTCCTATTTCCTTAACGATAGCCCCAATCTTTACTATGTTCCTCGTAACTTCATTTTTTTATTTAGTTAGCTTCCATTTTTATTTCACACACACACACACACACACACACACACACACACACACACACACACACAAGCTGTGAATCGACCCCTACAACCACAACTAAGTGAGTACACACACACACACAAACGCTGTGTGTGCCACTAACCACAATTTTCAACACATCCATTGAAACTGGACAAATGCCTGATGTATGGAAGACATAAGAACATAAGAACATAAGAAAGGAGGAACACTGCAGCAGGCCTGTTGGCCCATACTAGGCAGGTCCTTCACAATCCATCCCACTAACAGAATATTTGCTCAACCCAATTTTCAAAGCTACCCAAGAAATAAGCTTTGACAATTCTACCCACTCATGCGCGAGTCCCACTCAAATCCAACCCCTCTCACTCATGAATTTATCCAACCTAATTTTGAAACTACCCAAGGTCCTAGCTTCAATAACCCTACTAGGCAGACTGTTCCACTCATCAACTACCCTATTTCCAAACCAATACTTTCCTATATCCTTTCTAAATCTAAACTTATCTAACTTGAATCCATTATTGCGGGTTCTCTCTTGGAGAGATATCCTCAAGACCTTATTTATATCCCCTTTGTTAATACCCATTTTCCACTTGTATACCTCGATCATGTCTCCCTCATTCTACGTCTTACAAGTGAATGTAATTTTAGGGTCTTCAATCTTTCTTCGTAAGGAAGATTTCTAATGCTATGTATTAATTTAGTCATTCTACGCTGAATGTTTTCTAACGAATTTATGTCCATTCTGTAATATGGAGACCAGAACTGAGCTGCGTAATCTAGGTGAGGCCTTACTAATGATGTATAAAGCTGTAATATAACCTCTGGACTTCTGTTGCTAACACTTCTTGATATAAATCCCAGTAATCTATTTGCCTTATTACGTACGCTTAGGCATTGCTGTCTTGGTTTAAGGTTGCTGCTTACCATCACCCCCAAGTCCTTCTCGCAATCTGTATGGCTAAGTTCTACGTTATTTAACTTATAAGTGCTTGGGTTATGGACACTCCCGAGCTTCAGAACCTTGCATTTATCTACATTGAACTGCATCTGCCACTTTTCTGACCACGAATTAAGTTTGTCTAAATCTTCCTGAAGTTCTATGACATCTATGTTTGAATCAATTATCCTACCTATCTTCGTGTCGTCGGCGAATTTGCTCATATCACTAGTAATTCCCTCATCAAGGTCATTGATATATATTATAAATAACAATGGGCCTAAGACTGATCCTGTGGAACACCACTTGTTACAAGTCCCCATTCGATTTAACCCCATTTATGCACACTCTCTGCTTCCTATTGGTGAGCCATGACTCGATCCATGACAGCACTTTTCCCCCAATGCCATGAGCTGCCACTTTCTTTAACAGTCTCTGGTGCGGTACTCTATCAAAAGCCTTACTAAAGTCTAAATAAACAATATCGAATTCTTTATCGTGATCAACAGCCTCAAAAGCTTTACTGAAGAAGGTTAATAAATTAGATAGGCAGGAACGGCCCCTCGTGAATCCATGCTGGGTATCATTAATCAAATTATGGTTATCTAGATGGCTTCTAATAATATCAGCTATAATTGACTCTAGTAATTTGCCTACAATTGAGGTCAGGCTTATTGGGCGGTAGTTTGACGGTAGTGACTTGTCCCCTGCTTTAAAAATAGGAATTACATTAGCCATCTTCCACATATCAGACACTACACCTGTTTGAAGAGATAAATTAAAAATGTTAGATATTGGTTCACAGAGTTCCATTTGCATTCTTAAGAACCCTTGCAAAAGCTCATCAGGACCCGGCGATTTATTTTGTTTCAGTCGGTCCAGCTGTTTCATAATCATTTCGCTAGTGACTGTGATATTACATAATTTATCTTCTTCTGGGCCTCTGTAAAAATTAATTACTGGGATATTATTAATGTCTTCCTGTGTGAAAACCGAGAGAAAATAATTATTAAAAATAGAGCACATATCATTCTCCTTGTCAGTAAGATGCCCAAAGTTATTTTTAAGGGGACCTATCTTATCCCTAACTTTTGTTCTATAAACCTTTTTAAGAAAGGAGACAGAAACGAGGCACTAAACTATAGTCCAGTGTCACTGACGTGTATAGTATGCAAAGTCATGAAGAAGATTATCAGAAGGAGAGTGGTGGAGCACCTGGCACAGAACAAGATTATAAACGACAACCATCACGGATTCATGGAAGGCAAATCCTGTGTCACAAACCTACTGGAGTTTTATGGCAAGGTAACGGAAGTAAGACACGAGAGAGAGGGGTGGGTAGAGCGCAATTTTTTTGGACTGCAAGAAGGCCTTCGGCACAGTTCCTCACAAGAGATTAGTGCAAAAGCTAGAGGATCAGGCACGTATAACAGGAAGGGTCTGAGAATACCTGACAGGGAGGCAACAACGAGTCATGGTACGTGATGAGGTATCACAGTGGCCGCCTGTGACGAGTGGGGTCCCACAAGGGTCAGTCCTAGGACCAGTGCTATTTTTGGTATATGTGAATGACATGATGGAAGCGATAGACTCAGAAGTGTCCCTGTTCTCAGATGATGTGAAGTTAATGAGGAGAATTAAATCAGATGAGGATCAGGCAGGACTACAAAGAGACCTGGACAGGCTGGACGCGTGGTCGAGCAACTGGCTCCTCGAATTTAACCCCGCCAAATGTAAAGTCATGAAGATCGGGGAAGGGCAAAGAAGACCGCAGACAGAGTATAGGCTAGGTGGGCAAAGACTTTAATTAAGCGTCACTCAAGAAAAAAGATCTTGGGGTGAGTATAACACCGAGCACATCTCCGGAAGCGCACATTAACCAGATAACTGCTGCAGCATATGGGCGACAGGCAAACCTGAGAATAGCGTTCCGATACCTCAGTAAGGAATCGTTCAAGACACTGTACACCGTGTACAGCAGGCCTATACTGGAGTATGCAGCACTAGTTTGAAACCCACACCTGGTCAAGCACGTCAAGAAATTAGAGAAAGTGCAAAGGTTTGCAACAAGGCTAGTTCCAGAGCTAAGGGGAATGTCCTACGAAGAAAGGTTAAGGGAAATCGGCCTGACGACACTCGAGGACAGGAGGGTTAGGAGAGATATGATAACGATATACAAAATACTGCAAGGAATATATAAGGTGGACAGAGACAGGATGTTCCAGAGATGGGACACAGAAACAAGGGGTCACAATTGCAAGTTGAAGACTCAGATGAGTCAAAGATATGTTAGGAATTATTTCTTCAGTCATAGAGTTGCCAGGAAATGGAATAGTCTGGCAAGTGATGTAGTGGGGGCAGGAATCATACATAGTTTTAAGACGAGGTATGATAAAGCTCATGAAGCAGGGAGAGAGAGAACCTAGAAGCGATCAGTGAAGAGGCGGGGCCAGGAGCTATGTATCGACCCCTGCAACCACAAACAGGTGAGTACAAATAGGTGAGTACACACACACACACACACACACACATATATATATATATATATATATATATATATATATATATATATATATATATATATATATATATATATATATATATATATATATATTTTTTCACTAAAATTATTGATAAAAGACTGAGCGGGAAAGAATGAAACAACTCTATTAGTCCATTTACTTTATTGAAATAACGACAAAAATCATGTGGTTTTGTATCATGCATAGCACAAAAGTTTTAAAAGTTTGTTATATTTCAGGTTCCTTGAATTGAAATATGTTTGCGCCATATGAGAATACTCCAACTTTATGTTATTGACCAGCCGTCATAGCGGGGGTTCACAACATCGTCCGTAAGAGTTTCCTCACTCCATGGCAGCGCACAGCGGAGGGAATATATTATTAATAATCTTAATTTTAAATGAGTGGATGGGTAAGCCAGTGGAAGGCCTCGGTCAGATGACCAAAAGCTCCAGTGGCGGGTCGTCCTATGACTAAGACCTGCGTCAGGAAAAACTTGTCCTGCTTGCTGACAAATCTTATCTAACCTAACCTAAATGGAATCGTATGGTAGAAAAACTAGTTATATTCTAGGTTTCCTTTTATCAGAGCCTCTACCCAGAGCGAAACATAGTATATGCTAGAAGTTTCGTGTGCAACAAGTGCCTGTCTACCATACTAGTCTGCAACATTCGCCATCATCCTTCATCAAAGGAAATCATCCTGGTGATGCTGAATGATAAGAGGCACTCCATCTTGGCAACAACAGTCGTAGTGCCAATCATTGGTGTCACTCGTTGTCTACAGTATTGTGTCAGTGCGAACTACACTTGGCACTTGGCCCACCACTAAAAGCCTTAAAACGTAAGAGAAATACGGTCTTTAGCTATAATTAATAAATGTATATATATATATATATATATATATATATATATATATATATATATATATATAAATTTATGTATGCAATAATTTCGCAAAAATCATTCTGAACCTAACGAAAAAAAAATATTTCATTGTGTTTGTTAATTATTAAATTATTGTAAACTTATCTAAAATATATTTAGTTGGATTAGGCTAAATTAAAATTGCGCTTGTTATAAAAAGGTTAGGTAAGTCTTCTAAGGTTCTTTTAGTACAAATTATTAATTTTTACATTAACATAAATGAAAAAAAATATCTCTAAACGTATAAGAGAAATTTTTAAAAAGGACTTAATTTTAAATGAGTTCTTGCTAATTGACCAGTTTTACCTATTCGGCACGACATATATATATATATATATATATATATATATATATATATATATATATATATATAAATCTCTCTATTTTCTTGTCAAACAAACTCCAACATTTGTTGTTCTATTAATTTCAAGAATTTGAACAACTAAAGTTGTGCGACTACTTTCTAATCACTCGCCTTGTATGGAAAAAAAAAGATAATTGAGGAAATTTGGCTTCCAAAACATTTTGGGTGATTTTCTTTTATGGACGATCTTTGCGTGTGTGTGTGTGTGTGTGTGTGTGTATATACTCACCTATTTGTGGTTGCAGGGGTCGAGTCATAGCTCCTGGCCCCGCTGTGTGTGTGTGTGTGTGTGTGTAACAAGTCGTTGAACACTGAGATATATTGAAAAATGCTCAAATTGCCTGATTGCTATTAGATTATTTAAGTGATCAAAAATGAGGAAGAAAAATAAATGAGAGAGAGAGAAAGAGAGAGAGTGACAGAGAAAGAGAGAGAGAGAGAGAGAGAGAGAGAGAGAGAGAGAGAGAGAGAGAGAGAGAGAGAGGGAGAGGCGGAGAAATAGAGTCACGGCCGAGAATGGAATCGATGGAGTATGTAGCATTGGGAGGATTTAACAGACAAATGATTGGTCGCTCAGGTGAGTGTATCAGTGAGCACATACCATGGCCTCGCAGGCACAATCTTACCAGCTCTTAAAGCTGTGTGTGAAGTCTGACTATACTAAATCCTCTTCCAGCTCATTCCACTTTCCTTCACCTGAGTCTTTAGTTTTCCCATGTCTCTCTCCTTCTTTTTCTTCGCTTTCTTTCTCTCCAGCAGTGTCTTTGTTTACTCACCGAGTTGCCTGCGAGGGCCACACTTAGTATGTGACATCTCTCCCTCAAGCTCAGAGTGTTTGTAGGAGCCAGATTTAGCGTGGCATTGCTTCTCAAGTGTGTGTGCCTGGGTCAGAATTATTACGTGGCATTGCTCCTCAAGTGTGTGTGCCTGGGTCAGAATTACTACGTGGCATTGCTCCTCAAGTGTGTGTGCCTGGGTCAGAATTATTACGTGGCATTGCTCCTCAAGTGTGTGTGCCTGGGTCAGAATTATTACGTGACATTGCTCCTCAAGTGTGTGTGCCTGGGTCAGAATTATTACGTGGCATTGCTCCTCAAGTGTGTGTGCCTGGGTCAGAATTATTACGTGGCATTGCTCCTCAAGTTGCCTAAGCCGACATTTACTTGATTCTGAGATCTAGGACCAGGTAGTTGTGTATGGAGTTGGACTCCACCAAATCCTCATCGTTTCCACTTTTTACCGCCATGCGATTTTAAAAAAAAATCTTGCTAGTCTAGCGAAGAATTTTATATATTGTAATTATATCTACTATAAACATCTCAATAGCCTTCAGGTACATTTATTATATTCTCTCCTCGTAACTCATGTCTCCAAGCTCAAAAACGAGTCTTGTTGCAAACTTCTGGATTTTCGAGTTAATGTTGGTGTGTTATTAGGGGGTTGCATATTCAATGATGGGTCACTAAATTTTATTCCATGTAAAATTTCCTGATATATTCTCTTTTAAGATCCCTGAATGCTGTTGTCAGGTATTCTGTTTACATATGAGCCTCAGAAGTTATACGGTCTATATGCACCTCTGGCGATGTGTTTGACATATTGCTAACTCACATATCCTTCTCTTTCAACGATTACAGTGGGTTCTAACTCTAATGATGTACTCAGTCTCTGGTCTTCCTTCTCCCTCCACGATTCTCATGGTTTTTACATTTGCCACGGAAAAACTTCTCTTGTCTGACCACTACATCGAGAACTGTCTGGAGACTCGAACGTGGCAAGTCAAAACACAAGCCAACAGTTCAAAAACTGTACACTGAGGATGCTCAGTAATGAAATGAAATGCTAGCACAACATTGACACTCGATGAAATTTTTCACAGAGTTTTCATCTCAGCCCTCGGACAGTGACGGAATACAGCTCTTGTTCCCAAGATGTCGAGTCGTCAACGAATCAGGAATAAATGCAATACACAGTCATCACCTTTTTCGATCCTCGTGGCACTGTGGTAGACCTGCTGGATACTGTTTTCACTTGCTGCGTTCGAGCATCCCTACGTCTCTCAAAATATTTTTCACTGTTTACTCCAGTTATCGCAGACGGAAGAGCTGTACACCGTCGCTGACTGTAGGGAAGAGATGAGAAATCTACAAAATCTAACATCCAGTTAAAGTTGGTGACTACGTTAACATATCCATTATTGGATCCTTATAACACATTGGTGAAGCTCTCCAATTAAAACATCCGTAGCTAAGTGGTACAGTGCAGGTCCTCCCCTCGAAGAACCTCTGTCCGTTCTATTGTTCATTTTGAATTGTCTTGGGTTAATATATATATGCTTAACAATTCGCAAACAAGCGAAATTATTTACAAACATTATCTCTCAATCCACAGCAGGATTCAAACCTACACATTCTGTATTGAAGTACGTAGTATCTTAGGATCAGGCCGAGTGGAGAAGGTACTACGCACTTTGCTGTGGAGTATGTAGGTTCAAATTCTGCTGTAGACTGAGAGATAATGTTTGTAAATAACTTCACCTGTTTGCGAATTGTTAAGCATGTATATATTAACCCAAGAGAATTCAAAATGAACAATAGAATGTACAGAGGTTCTTCCAGGGAAGGACCTGCACTGTACCACTTAGCTACGGATGTTTTAATTGGAGAGCTTCAACACTGTGTTATGATATAGTTTTGGAGTGATTAGTGCTTTCATTTAATAACTGTATGAAAAAGAAGGTACCTAGAGATTGGCAGAGAGTATGCTTAGTTTCTTTGTATAAAGGCAAAGAGTACAAAAGAGAGTGTAAAATTTATAGGGGAATAAGTCTGTTGAGTATACCTGGTAAAGTGTATGGTAGAGTTATTATTGAAATAATTAAGAGGAAGACGGAGAGGCTAAGCCAAAATCGCACGTTTTACCTATTTGGCACGATATATATATATATATATATATATAAGAGAGAGAGAGAGAGAGAGAGAGAGAGAGAGAGAGAGAGAGAGAGAGAGAGAGAGAGAGAGAGAGAGAGAGAGAGAGAGAGCGATTTGTGGAATGATGATGTAAAGAGAGCAGTAAGAGAGAAAAAGTTAGCATATGAGAGGTTTTTACAAGGTAGAAGTGATGCAAGGAGGGAAGAGTATATGGAGAGAAAAAGAGAGGTTAAGAAAGTGGTGAAGCAATGTAAAAAGAGAGCAAATGAGAGAGTGGGTGAGATGTTATCAACAAATTTTGTTGAAAATAAGAAAAAGTTTTCGATTGAGATTAATAAGTTGAGAAAGCCTAGGGAACGAAGGGATTTATTAGTTAAAAATAGGAGAGGAGAGTTATTAAATGGAGAGTAAGAGGTATCGGGAAGATGGAGGGAATATTTTGAGGAATTGTTAAATGTTGATGAATATAGGGAAGCTATGGTATCGTGTATAGGGCAAGGAGGAATGACATATTGTAGGAGTGAGGAAGAGCCAGTTGTGGGTGTAGGGGAAGTTCGTGAGGCAGTGGGTAGAATGAAAGGGGATAAGGCAGCTGGGATTGACGGGATAAAGATAGAAATGTTAAAAGCAGATGGGGATATAGTTTTGGAGTGGTTGGTGCTATTATTTAATAAATGTATGGACGAGGGTAAGGTACCTAGGGACTGGCAGAGAGCATGCATAGTTCCTTTGTATAAAGGCAAAGGGGACAAAAGAGAGTTCAAAAATTATAGAGGACTAAGTTTGTTGAGTATACCTGGTAAAGTGTATGGTAGAGTTATTATGAAAACAAGAGTAAGACTGAGAGTAGGATAGCAGATGAACAAGGAGGCTTTAGGAAGGGTAGGGGGGTGGAGACCAAGTGTTTACAGTGAAACATATAGTTGAACAGAATTTAGATAAGGGTAAAGAGGTTTTTGTAGCATTTATGGATTTGGAAAAGGCGTATGACATGGTGGATAGTGGGTCAATGTGGCAGATGTTGCAAATGTATGGAATACGAGGTAGGTTATTGAAAGCAGTGAAAAGATTTTACGAGGATAGTGAGGCTCAGGTTAGAGTATGTAAGAGAGAGGGAGATTATTTCCCAGTAAAAGTAGGCCTTAGACAAGGATGTGTGATGTCACCGTGGTTGTTCAATATATTTATAGATGGGGTTGTAAGAGAAGTGAATGCTCGGGTGTTGGCAAGAGGTGTGGGGTTAAAAGATAAAGAATCTAACACAAAGTGGGAGTTGTCACAGTTGCTCTTTGCTGATGACACTGTGGCTTTGGGAGATTCTAAAGAGAAGTTGCAG
This sequence comes from Cherax destructor, assembly GCA_009830355.1. NCBI lineage: Eukaryota > Metazoa > Arthropoda > Malacostraca > Decapoda > Parastacidae > Cherax > Cherax destructor. The sequence goes on along the minus strand of WNWK01006211.1, from coordinate 62,985 downwards.
AGGTTGGTGGATGAGTTTGGTTGGGTATGCAAAAGAAAAAAAAGAAAAGTGAATGTAGGAAAGAGTAAGGTGATGAGGATAACAAAAAGATTAGGTGACGAAAGATTGGATATCAGATTGGAGGGAGATAGTATGGAGGAGGTGAATGTATTCAGATATTTAGGAGTGGACGTGTCAGCAGATGGGTCTATAAAAGATGAGGCGAATCATTATATTGACCAGGGCAAAATGGTGAGTGGTGCACTTAGGAGTCTGTGGAGACAAAGAACTTTGTCCATGGAAGCAAAGAGGGGAATGTATGAGAGTATAGTTATACCAACGCTCTTATATGGGTGTGAAGCATGGGTGGTGAATGTTGCAACAAGGAGAAGGCTGGAGGCAGTGGAGATGTCATGTCTGAGAGCAATGTGTAGTGTGAATATAATGCAGAAAATTCGTAGTTTGGAAATTAGGTGGAGGTGTGGGATTACCAAAACTATTATCCAGAGGGCCGAGGAGGGAAGGCGGGGTAGAGGTCGGCCTAGGAAATGTTGGAGGGAGGGGGTAAAGGAGGTTTTGTGTGCGAGGGGCTTGGATTTCCAGCAAGCATGCGTGAGCTTATTTGATAGGAGTGAATAGAGACAAATGGTTTATAATACTTGACGTGCTGTTGGAGTGTGAGCAAGGAAACATTTATGAAGGGATTCAGGGAAACCGGCAGGCCGGACTTGAGTCCTGGAGATGGGAAGTACAGTGTCTGCACTCTGAAGGAGGGGTGTTAATGTTGCAGTTTTATAACTGTAGTGTAAAGCACCCCTCTGGCAAGACAGTGATGGAGTGAATGATGAAAGTTTTTCTTTTTCGGGCCACCCTGCCTTGGTGGGAATCGGCCGATGTTTTAATAAAATAATATATATATATATATATATATATATATATATATATATATATATATATATATATATATATATATATATATATATATATCTGTGGTGCAAGGAAAGAAAAAACTGGAACTCATATATCGCCTTAACACTCTACAAAAGCAGTCTTGAATGCTTCACCTTAAGTGTATTTTGCATTTAGTGCGGTTCCTCAGATCTGCATCGTAATGAACATTTTAGCATAATCACTGGAATACTGTGAAGCCAGACAGTTTCTAATTAACTAGTGCAAATTTGGTGTTTAAGATTTCCATTCTGTCATAGTGATTCTCACTCTCTCTCTCTCTCTCTCTCTCTCTCTCTCTCTCTCTCTCTCTCTCTCTCTCTCTCTCTCTCTCTCTCTCTCTCACACACACACACACAGTAGGTGAGTTGACAGGAGGTGGCACCACGTTCACAAGCCCAACTGTTGCACTGGGGGAGGTGGTTCTAATTAGGCAGTTCGCTTGTTAGGCTTCCCGGTTAATGGTTTTCCTCTCGCTCGTTTATTCCCGAGACGCGTTCAGAACTTGGTGTGTTGCGTAGGGGCGCTCGCGTTCGCGTGTGCATATGTGTGTGTGTGTGTGTGTGTGTGTGTGTGTGTGTGTATTAGTTAGTTACCATTTTGTCCTAGGCACATGTCGATTAGACACTAGGCCTGTTGTGTGTGTGTGTGTGTGTGTGTGTGTGTGAGTGTGTGTGTACTCACCTAATTGTGGTTGCAGGGGTCGAGACTCAGCTCCTGGCCCCGCCTCTTCGCTGTCCGCTACTGTGTCTCTGCTCTCCCTGCTCCATGAGCTTTATCATACCTCGTCTTAAAACTGTGTATGGTTCCTGCCTCCACTATATCTTTCTCAAGACTATTCCACTTCCTGACTACTCTGTGGATGTGTGTGTGTGTGTGTTTGTGTGTGTGTGTGTGTGTGTGTCTGTGTGTGTCTGTGTCTATCTGTCTGTCTGATTCTTTGCGTGTATATATCTGTGTGTACTCACAAATTTATGCTGGCGGGAGTCAAGAGTTAGCTCCTGGCCCCGCCTCCTAGACTCTGATCGGCATCATTGATTTCTGGCGTCTTTGGACGTTATTATATCTATTGTTTAAAACTCCACCACCGCCTCATCCAACTAACCTGAGACTAAAATAAACTTCCTTTCATTCCTATAGCTCATATGTGTATTCAACTTCCTGTGTCCTCTTGACCTTGGTCTTCCTAATTAAAACAATATGTCTCTAGCCGCCCTATCATTAATTCCTCTTAGGATTTTGCACGTCGTATTTACGTCTCCCCTCGCCGTTCTCTCAGTCAAGGTTTTGCTAATCTTCCAGATGCCGCCGACGTTATATGTTTTATTTGCATTTCTGGGGATATATACGGTATTATCCTTAATTTCATGTCCCTTTCACTCCCTGATATTTGCTGCTTCTTTCCACACAAGTTGTACCCTGTGTTTGATCTGCCATCTTCTTTTCCAAGTCGCATAGCTTGCTTTTGTTTGGGTTGAACTTTAGATGGCACTTATTTGACCACATGCTCAAGTCTGCTGTGGTCTCTCTGGAACTTGTCAATGACTTTCCTTATTCATATTCTTCCCATTAGTAATACTGTGATACATAAGTGACACATGAGATTCAATCCCGGCTGGTAGGTCGTTCGAGACACAGGCTCACGAGGGCACAGTTGAAAATTAAAAGCACGAATGATTCGCAGGGATTTCGGGAAATAATTCTTTAGGTTCAGAGTGGTCAACAGCGTGTGTGAGTGTGTGTGAGTGTGTGTGAGTGTGTGGTGTGTGTGTGTGTGTGTGTGTGTGTGTGTGTGTGTGTGTGTTTGTGTGTGTGTGATAAAGCTCACAAAACAACGATAGAGTGAACCCAGTAGCGACCAGTTTGTGAGGCTGGGCCAGGAACCAAACCATGACCTCTGCAACCACAAAGCAAATAGGTGAGTATACACACACACACACACACACACACACACACAGCAAGAAGCACACGTACACATAGTGTATTAGCACCACCAACATAAGCTCTCAGCTCCATAAGGGAGATTTCAACTCAGCCCTCCTAATAGAAACAGCTGAGCTATATATATACACACATGCCGGCACTGTGAGTCCCATTATAAGCGACCTAGGGACGCTGCAGTAGGAACCAGGTTGAGCTGCACACCTAAGTCATGTCATCAGTGTTGGTGAGGGACAGAGAACAATGTTGATGTCAGTGTTCGATAGTCATGTTAGTGGCTTTATTTATTTTATTAAAACGTGGGCCGTTTCCCATTAAGGTTGTAGGGGCCAGAAAAGAAAGCATATTCACCATCATTTACTCCACCTCAGTCTTTCCGAAAGAAAACTGACATCTTGATTGAGTGAAGATCTGGCTGACCTGAACATCCCCCACATAACTAGATAAGTGAAGTCCTGATAACCGACTTAGTATGAATCTCACACTTCTTTAACACTTTATAATGTATTTAACTATAGCACGAATCCCCTTAGGCATATTGTATCGATCTCAAGCAACATTTTCACCACCTCTAGCTTCCTTGGTGTACCATCCATGCACCTTGCTTCTCGCCCATACAAAACACTCTGCAACACTCTGCAACATTCTACTCTGATACTCTTTTGAGCAAACATTTTTCTTCCGTTGATTCCCCAACACTTTTGCAATTTCCTGTTCTAAATATCTAACTTTATTCATGTTCTCCAGTGACAAGGAAAAGTTCCTGTTATAAAAATTGATAATAGAAAAAATAATGAATTATAATAAAAATGCACAAAAAAAAAAAACAGGGAGGTGAGGCTGGCGAGAGTTGGGGAGGACTTCAGGTCACCGAGACTGGTTGTTTTAAAAATAGGTTAGATAAATACATGAGATCACGGCTATAGGCTGACAAAACGAAGAACACAGTGATATCAGGATGTCAAAGAACTTTATGTAAAGTTGCTGTAGGTCATATAAAGAAAACTGTAAATGATCAACAATTTACCACCTAGTGTGTCCACCTGCTGCACTTGTCACATCACTTCCCGCACTTCCCTGCCATACACATTTTCCAGGTCGCCTTGTCGTTTTTGGCAGTCCTTATCTGTTTTTTTCACTCATCATCTTCGCGTCATCAGCGACTACTGGCATTAAGCTATAGACCTCACAGGTTATGTCAGGAACGCAATAAGCCCCAATTCAGAACCTTGCGGGACCTCTCTGGTTAGTCTGGCTCACTGCGATTCTTCAATCCCCTCCGTGGCTATGTGTTCGATGTCACTTGTTCTGGTGATCAATACCACTTGTTTTGATGATCAGTGTCCCGTGCTGCTCTACTGCTCCAACAAACGATCACACTTACAGAAATATGCTCTCAAAAATCACAGTTCTCTCTATTTTTCGACAAATGTTCATTGTTAATCATTTATTATCGAAAAAAGAGAAATATAATTCTTCCCCGAAAAAAACAGTCACCGTAATTGATGGCAAAAATATGAAGCTGCCATCGAATGATCGCCGTTTGAAGCGGATTGACTGCAAGCAATCAAGGCCCGGGACCGCGATTATAGATTCCGCAGCAATATATCAGTAAACAATCGCTGTCCCTGTGTACCTGTTAATGAAGGGATTATAAAAAAAAATGATCACTGATCGCGGTAACGTGATACTTAATAATCGTTAGTTACGCTAAACGATCATCAGTCGTTGGATGTGAGACGCAAAACGATGATTTATTGCTGTGACGTGAGTGTTCGATGTTCCTGAGTCGCTGTAACACGGTGAAACATGATCAGAACAGCTGTGACGCGATATTTAAGAACTGTGCGTGTTAATGACATCAATATCGATAGATGGCGTTGAGATTAAGGGACAGTCCCCTATCCTCTTTACCCTTCCTCTTCTTTATCCATCCCCGCCCCGTTCACTTTCCTGGCCCCTCTTCTCTCTCCTTCTCCCCGGTCCCCCTCCCCTCTACCTTCCCCCACATCTCTCTACCCGTCCCCCGCCCCTTCCTTCCAACATGCTGCCTCCCTCTAAATATTCAACTGGCAAACAAAAATAAACAAAAATTAGGGACTTTTTTGGGGGGCCTTTTTTTCTAGCTCTCGGCTTCTGATGGACACTTCACCCTTGTCTTTTTTTTGGGCTTGAGAAATCAATAAGCGAAGATGGTGGTAATAACAAAGAAGAAGAAAGGGAAGAAAAAGGAAAAGGAAAAGGAGTAGAAAAAGTAGACGAAAAAAGGAGGAGAAAGAGCAGGAGCAATTTACAAAATCTGGCTGCGTTACGTCTGGCAACGAATTGGCCAAGGAAAAACAGTCAGCGTTGAATTCTGAACGTTCATACCCCTCTTGCTGGAAGACTGGACGACCACGCCAGCAGCAGCCTCTGCATTAACAATTAGTTTACTCTTCAGGACCACACAAATCACCAGACATGAGTCTTTACCAAAGGAGTCACCTACTCTGCGGCTCCTCCATAGAGTCGTAAATATTTCTTTGTGACACTGCTTGAGCTCTTATTTCTCTTTATTTACTTTATCCACCAAGTTAGAACTCTCAGCTTTATACCTTTTAGCTCTCTTCCTTCAAAGTATAGTATGAGAAGTAAGTTAGGAAAATGATCGCTGTCATGTAAATCAGGGAGCAATGACCAGATAAAATGAAGTGCAGTTGAGGAGCAAACTGAGAGATCTGTGTAAGAGAGAGTCTGAGTGTCAGAGAGAGAGTCTGAGTGTCAGAGAGAGAGTCTGAGTGTCAGAGAGAGAGTCTGAGTGTCAGAGAGACAGTCTGAGTGTCAGGGTCAAAAATGAAAGAAAGATTGGATTGAAAGAGAAGTGAGAAGAGAGCTCTTAGCTCTCTTCACTGCTGCGAAGTAGCGATGTCACAAGCTCCTGGCACGGCAGTTAACGCCAAAGGCCTGTAGCGAGGGTAAATACCGCGCTGGTGTACGTACGAGTACACTCCGGTATGCAGAAGTTACATTGTAACAAGTTAAGCGAGAAGTTATTTGTTAAGCGTCCTCTCGCGCGCTAATACCGTCTAAGTGTGCTGGACTCTCCGAGTCGCTAATCGCCCTCCTTTGTCTTTAAGGAACACGAGTAGTTAGCACCACTAGGCACTCATTTTGGGACCTCGTCAAACGGTAGTCCAGTGATAATCTGTCTTATAAACCCATATATTGGGTTTAACACCAACTCCCCGAAAACCTCAATAACACTTATAATATTAAGCGATTACCTCTTGTTAATAATAACCTGGAACGTATTCCGTGTGTCACCGGAACTGTTCAGTGGGACTTGAATGCTGAACGAACACTTTATATCTGTTCACTGGATGCCATCCATAGGTAAGGTCCCACAGTGTACAACAGCCAGCTAGGTTCTCTGTGATAAATACCTGTCAGTTTTAGGAGGTGGAAACATCTGTAGCCTAACACGTAGTTATAACAGATTTAAAATAAGGTGAAGCCAAGAGTGGACCATCAACAAGAGTAGTGGTGGTGGTGGCGGTGGTGGTGGCGGTGGTGGTAGTGGTGGTGGTGGTAGTGGTGGTGGTGGTGATAGTTTTGGTGATGATAGTGGTGGTGGTAGTGGTGGTGGTGTAGTGGTGGGGGTGGTAGTGGTAATGGTGGTGATAGTTTTGGTGATGATAGTGGTGGTGGAGGTGTTGGTAGTGGTGGTGATAGTGGTAGTGGTGGTCGTAGTGGTGGTGGTGGTGATAGTGGTGGTTTTGAGAGTGGTGGTGGTGGTAGTGGTAGTAGTGGTGGTGGTAGTAGTGGTGGTAGTGGTGGTGGTAGTGGTAGTGGTGGTGGTGGTAGTAGTAGTGCTGGTGGTAGTGATAGTGATAGTTTTAGTGGTGGTAGTAGTAGTAATCGTGGTGGTTTTAGTGGTGGTGGTCTTGGTGGTGGCAGTGGTGGTGGTAGTGGTGGTGGTAGTGATGGTAGTGGTGGTGGTGGTAGTGGTGGTGGTTGTGGTGTTGATAGTGGTAGTGGTGGTGGTGTTAGTGGTGGTAATGGTGGTAGTGGTGGCTGTAGTGGTGGTGATAGTGATGGTAGTGGTGATTGTAGTGGTGGTGGTGGTAGTTGTCGTGGTAGTGGTGGTTGTTGTGGTGGTGGTAGTGGTGGTGGTTGTAGTTTTGGTTGTCATGGTAGTGGTGGTGGTAGTGATGGTGATAGTGGTAGTGGTGGTGGTGGTGATAGTGGTGGTTGTAGTGGCGGTGGTAGTGGTGATAGTGGTGGTGGTGGTTGTCGTGGTAGTGGTAGTGGTTATTGTAGTGGTGGTGGTGGTGGTTGTCGTGGTAGTGGTGGTTGTAGTGGTGGTGGTAGTGGTGATAGTGGTGGTGGTTGTTGTCGTGGTAGTGGTTATTGTAGTGGTAGTGTTAGTGGTGGTTGTCGTGGTAGTGGTTATTGTAGTAGTGATGGTAGTGGTGGTTGTAGTGGTAGTGGTGGTTGTCGTGGTAGTGGTGGTTGTAGTGGTGGTGGTAGTGTTAGTGGTGGTAGTAGTGATAGTGGTGGTGGTAGTGGTGGTGGTGGTGGTAGTGGTGGGAGTGGTGATAGTGGTTGTGGTGATAGTGGTGGTGGTGGTAGTGGTGGTTGTAGTGGTAGTGGTGGTGGTAGTGGTGGTTGTCGTGGTAGTGGTGGTGGTAGTGGTGGTTGTAGTGGTAGTGGTGGTGGTAGTGGTTGTTGTAGTGGTAGTGGTGGTGGTAGTGGTAGTGGTGGTGGTAGTGGAAGTGGTGGTGGTAGTGGTGATGGTAGTAGTTGTAGTAGTGATATTGGTAGTGGTGGTAGTAGTGATAGTGGATGTGGTAGTGGTGGTAGTGGTGGTAGTGGTGGTAGTGGTAGTGGTTGTGGTAGTGGTAGTGGTAGTGGTTGTGGTAGTGGTTGTGGTAGTGGTTGTGGTAGTGGTTGTGGTAGCGGTAGTGGTGGTGGTATGCAGAGGAGAGGGATATATTCTTAAATCTCTAATAGAAACTTATTAGTGGCAGTAATCTTGCTGGGGAAGGGAGAAGCTTAAGGGAGAAGAAGGGAGGGGAGGATGAAGAGAGAAAAAGGAGAAGAAGGAAATAATAGGGATGGGAATAAGGGAGTTCAAACAGAAAAAGGAGGGGAAAGAGGGAGAGAGAAAAAAGGATTAAGAATTGAAAGGATTGAGGGGAATATGAGAGAGAAGAAGGTGAAGAGGGAAGGCAGAGAAATAAGGAAGGAAAAGAAGAAAGATTAAAAGAAGACATGGAAAAAACCCAAAGGTTTCATAAGAAGTCCGTGGAATTAAATGGCAGTAAGATGGCCCAACAGGCAGGAAGTCGATGCCAGATGTGTTCTAATATTGCAAAGAGCTCACCCTGTCTGGACGAGGTCTCGCAAGGCTCTTGTTGCTTCATAAAGAGTGAGGTGGACTGGAGAGAGAGAGAGAGAGAGAGAGAGAGAGAGAGAGAGAGAGAGAGAGAGAGAAGGATATGAACATGAGAACAGTAATAAGAGGGGGAAAATGTCCATCTAGGAAAAATGCTACAAGAACTGGTGCTAGCCTCTAATATACGTAAAGATTTTCTAAAAATAATCAATATTTACGTGAGTATACCCGCAGGTAATGCAATAATATTATGCAAAGAGAAATAATTAAAAAAATTACTAAATCCCACGCAGAAGAATAGGATAGACTGAGGAAATGGAGTGATAGATGGATGATGAAATTTAATATAGATAATTGCAATATAATGGAAATGGGAGAATTTGCGATAACAGACCACGTGAAAAACGTAGACTTTGAGAAAAATATTAATTAATTAAGAGTCAGTCAAAGAGCAGGACTAAGAAGTAACTCTTGGCACGAGATCATCACTAGAAAAATCATATAAATGAAATCGTGAGAAGAATACATGACAAAATATAAAATATCTTGCATGTATGTACATATAGATGAAGAAATGTCTCAAAACAGCTGTTCGTAGTGGATGTTAAGACACCACTGGAATATGTAGCGGAATTTTGTGTCCGCACCTAACCAAAACAAAAAATGAAAGTCCCCAAGTTTGAACAAAATCCGAATTCGAGCACCGAACTGTCTCACAGACCTTAAAAAATGAGATACAACACCAGGCTAAACGAAAGACTGAAGGAGCCATCTCTGTCTGACAGGAGGAAACGAGAGGAGACAGAACCACCAAACAGGGTCATAAAAATATAGAAAAGAATAATTAAAGATGATTTTTAAGAAACTTTTAACCGGAGGAGGAATCGGCAAGGTGGACAGAGACAGGATGTTCCAGAGATGGGACACAGAAACAAGGGGTCACAGTTGAAAGTTGAAGACTCAGATGAATCACAGGGATGTTAGGAAGTATTTTTTTTCAGTCAGAGAATTATCGGGAAGTGGAATAGTCTGGGAAGTGATGTAGTGGAGGCAGGATCCATACATAGCTTTAAGAAGAGGTATGATGAAGCCCATGGAGCAGGAAGAGTGACCTAGTAGTGACCAGTGAAGAGGCGGGGCCAGCAGCTATGACTCGACCCCTGCAACCACAACAAGGTGAGTACAACTAGGTGGGTACACACACACACACACACACACACACACACACACACACACACACACACACACACACACACACAAACTAGCAAATACCGATGCCCAAAACAAATGTGATAGAATATATCGCTTCAGTCACAAGTCACTCTCACTAACAGGTGCCGTAGATAAAACCTTAGAATCGACTATTATAAAGAGTGAACTGAGCGCACACACAGTGAACATGGCGAAATAAAGACGATATTGAGTTGTATCACTCATCCAGTAAAGGGTTAGGGATAAATTCAGATTTCGAGTCGCAGATGAGTGGAACAAAACGCCAAGTAATGTCATTAAAGCGAATCCCTCGGGCAGCGTCAGAGATAGATTATACAAGTGTATGATTGGGAATGATTGACTGTGTGTAAGACTTGTCTAGTATTGGTCAGTAGGAAAATTTACTGGATTCTTAAAGACATAGTTGGTAATGTCACTCATCCTGTGAGTGAACGCACCTCCATGAAGACAGTATTGGGTAATGTCACTCATCCTATGAGTGAACGCACCTCCATGAAGACAGTATTGGGTAATGTCACTCATCCTGTGAGTGAACACACCTCCATGAAGACAGTATTGGGTAATGTCACTCATCCTGTGAGTGAACACACCTCCATGAAGACAGTATTGGGTAATGTCACTCATTCTATGAGTGAACACACCTCCATGAAGACAGTATTGGGTAACGTCACTCATCCTGTGAGTGAACACACCTCCATGAAGACAGTATTGGGTAATGTCACTCATCCTGTGAGTGAACACACCTCCATGAAGACAGTATTGGGTAATGTCACTCATCCTGTGAGTGAACACACCTCTATGAAGACAGTATTGGGTAACGTCACTCATCCTATGAGTGAACGCACCTCCATGAAGACAGTATTGGGTAACGTCACTCATCCTATGAGTGAACGCACCTCCACAAAGTTGATACATCATTGTCAATATCAACACCATCCATGGTTATTGCAACAATCAAATATCCCTGCAAATTATCGCAATTGAATGGCAATAAATCTTGAATTTATTTGTAAAACGATACAAAGCATAGCTTCAGGATATTTTTATTTGTAATAAATGTTAGTGATGTTAATTCTAGGTCACTTTACTCTTCTGTATTCTAAAATATAGTGCCGAAGATTGACTTTGTCCTTGACGCACTTCAACTGATGTAGAAACAGGTAACATATCCACCTCTTCCATTTCATTCCTTTTAAACATACGCATCAATGACAAGTGAATGCAGTTACCTCTTGTATCTCTCTCTGTTAACTCACTAAGGATCGATACCCTACCATTCCCTACTAACTCTTCTTATTTCATACCCGAACTGGAGTCTTCATCAGCAGATACAAGAAGTGAGATGGGAACAACTTTATATAGGAACACGGGGTGAGTAACCCTGGTGAAGGTCACATCACATCAGGCGCCAGAGGTCATGAACGTACTAGTCTGGCAGGTGCTCGGCGGATTCTCACTGATAGTGCAATTGAAGTGTTTAGGATATTTTCCCTGAATTCCCAAAAGTTGTATCTTCAGGTGGAAGCAGAGCACGAGGAAGCTAGGAGGGAGATACAGCCTTTTAGAGTGAAGAACAAGATTATTCATTCCCGAAAATTAAAAGATACTAACCACAGCAAATTGAAATTGATCTGTAAGAAAAGATATAAGTAGAAGCTGAAGAAGGTTGAAGAAACTGTTATCAATTCCTTCGCTGTATTGCCGGAGGAATGTAGTTCGACCCTTGAGAACGACACAACGAAACTCACAAATAATGGTAAGAACGTTCTTGTCGTGGTGGATTCTCAGAATAAATTTATTGACAGGACTTTTTATAAGAGGGATGTGCCAGGCACATCATCAAAAGGGGACAAAAAGACACAGACCAACCGGACCATGGGAAACAAAAGAGGGGAGCCATAACTTCTCCAGAGGAGGTTTTTTAGTGCCAGGAAGGAAAAAAAGACTGGCAAGAAATGACAGAAATCTTACACCAACTGAAAACACTTCTGGAGCAGAGGCACAGTCATTGGCTTCCACTACAGAACAACAGATATTAATGCCAGCAAATAAAACCCCCCTAAATTCCATCAGTAAAACGACATTTATCGTTGCAACCATACAGGGTGTAAAGCCATCAACTAACAACAAAATTCCATACTTCGAGGGACTGCTCACGGAGTCAAATGCAATGTTTGCAGCTTTCACAAAGACCCACATAAAGGATCATTTTGACAACAAAATATGGATCCCAGGTTATAACCTATTCAGATGCGACAGACTAAACAGGCAACAAGGGGGGGGGGGGGTTGGCTTGTACGTCACAGAGTCGCTCATTTGCTCAGAACTACTAAACACCTCCAATAATGTAAATGAAGTTTTGGCGGTAAAGACTGAAAATCAAAACCTTGTCATTGTGGTTGTATACAAGCCTACGGATGCAACTTCCCAGCAATTTCAGGAACAGCTTTTGAAAATTGACCACTGTCTGGAAAATCTCCCAACTTCTGCGCCAAACATCTTGCTACTGGAAGATTTCAACTTGAGACACCTAAAATGAAGGAGTGTAGCAAATAATATTTTAGCAGAGATGACCCCAGGAGGCAGCTCAGATGAAAATTCACACACACACACGAGCTATTAAATATCTGGACCAAATTCACTTTAAACCAGCAAGACTAGAAAATATGCTGGGCCTCCTCTTCACTAACAACGACGATCTGATACGTAATATAACCGTATCAAAAGCAATTCACTCAGATCACAACATAATAGAGGTACAGACATGTATGCACAGGACTCCTGACCAGCAAAATGTGATCAGTTATGAGGGTGTCTTCACAAAATTCAACTTCAATAACAAAAACATACAATGGGAACAAGTCAACCGTGAAACAAGCTGGGAAGATATCCTAAACAATACGGATCCTAACCTTTGCCTAGAAAAAATTAACTCTGTGGCACTTGAGGTCTTCTCAAGGCACATTCCATTAAGAAAAAGAAAGAGAAGATGTAAACTAGAAAGAGAGAAACGTTCCCTATACAGGCGAAGGCGAAGAATCACAGAGCTGTTGAGAGGGGCCAATATTTCTGAAATACACAGGGAGGCACTGGTCAGAGAAATAGCAAATATCGAACTTAAGCTTAAGGAATCTTACAGGAGACAAGAATCTCAGGAAGAACTAAAATCCATAAAGGAAATTGTAAAGAAAAATACTTCTTCTCTTATGCCAAATCTAAGGCTAAAACAACATCCAGTATTGGGCCCCTGCTTAGGCGAGATGGGACATACACAGATGACGGCAAAGAAATAAGTGAGATACTAAAGTCTCAGTACGACTCAGTTTTCAGTGAGCCATTAACCAGACTAAGGGTCGACAATCTAAATGAATTCATTATGATCGAGACCCAGAATTTGGTCATCTCAAAAATCTCTGATATTATTCTAACGCAACAAGACTTCGAAAATAAAATAAATGACATGCCCATGCACTCTGCCCCAGGCCCTGATTCATGGAACTCCGTGTTCGTCAAGAACTGCAAGAAACTCCTGTCACGTGCCTCAGCATTCTATGGAGAGGGAGCAAGGACACAGGGGTCATCCCACAGTCACTAAATGCAACAGACATAACCCCACTCTACAAATGTCACAGTAAATCAATTGCAAAGAACTACAGACCGATAGCACTAACATCCCATATCATAAAAATCTTTGAAAGGGTTCTAAAAAGCAAGATCGTCAACCACCTATACACCCATCAGTTACACAACCCAGGGCAACACTGGTCGCTCCTGCCTGTCCCAGCTACTGGACCACTATGACAAGGTCCTGGATGCTAAAGAGGATAAACAATATGCAGATGTAGTATACATAGACTTTGCGAAAGCCTTCGACAAGTGCGACCATGGTGTAGTAGGGCACAAAATGTGTGATAAAGGAATAACGGGAAAAGTTGGTAGATGGATCTTCAATTTCCTAACAAATAGAAAACAAAGAGTAATAGTAAACAAAGTAAAGACTGAGGCAGCTACGGTGAAAAGCTCTGTTCCACACGGCACAGTACTCGCTCCCATCCTATTCCTCATTCATATATCTGACATAGACAGAAATGTAAGCCATAGCTCCATGTCTTTGCAGATGACACCCAAATTGCCATGATAGTGTCTTCCATCGAAGACACTGCAAGTCTCCAAGTGGACATCAACCAAATCTTCAAATGGGCCACTCAAAACAATATGAAGTTCAATGAAGAGAAATTTCAACTACTCAGATATGGAAAACTTTAGGAAATTAAAACTGTATCAGGGTATACAACAAATTCTAACCATACAATAGAGCGAAAAAATTATGTGAAGGACCTGGGAGTGATAATGTCAGAGGATCTCATCTTCAAAGACCACAACAATGTATCTACCGCATCTGCTAGAAAAATGATAGGATGGATAATGAGAACCTTCAAAACTAGGAACGCCAAGCTTATGATGATTCTCTTCAAATTGCTTGTTCTCTCTAGGCTGGAATATTGCTGTACATTAACTGCCCCCTTCAAGGCAAGCGAAATTGCTGACCTGGAGAGTATACAAATAACTTTCATGGCACTCATAAATACGATAAGGTACCTAAATAACTGGGAACGTTTGAAGTCCCTTGATTTGTATTCCCTGGAACTCAGGCGATAAAAATACATGATAATATACACTTGGAAAATCCTAGAGGGATTAGTACCAAACTTGCACGCGAAAATCACTCCCTATGAAAGCAAAAGGCTTGGCAGGAGAAGCAACATTCCCCCAATGAAAAGCAGGGGCGCCACGAGTACACTGAGAGACAACAAAGTAAGTGTCAGGGGCCCAAGACTCTTCGACTGCCTTTAGCATACATAAGGAGGATTACCAATAAACCCCTGGCCGTCTTTAAGAAGGCGCTGGACAGGCACCTAAAGTCAGTGCCTGACCAGCCGGGCTGTGGTTCGTACGTCAGTTTGGGTGCGGCCAGCAGTAACAGCCTGGTTTATCAGACCCTGATCCACCACGAGGCCTGGTCTCAGACCGTGCCGCGGGGGCGTTGGCCCCCGAAACCCTCTCCAGGTATACTCCCTGATGTTTTCATGATGTTTTCTAATCGTTAGCAGATTAGAAAACCTGACTTGTAATGGAGCATCCGCTATCTACCTCAGCACTGGAGGAAATGAGGGTAGGAAGGAATGAGAGAGGAACTTCTTACCATACACACTACAGTAATAGATGTAATTATGATGGGAGAGATAACTGTCATATGTTGCATTTTGTCACTGAGGAGCGTTGGCATTGAGTAATTGTCCAAAGCAATTCATGTTAATTGCTGGCATGACAGGTACTGCAAGGACATTACAGTGTCATTTATCAACAACTGGGATTACTTCTGACAGGGATGGACTTCGTCGATCTAAAGCTAATTCATAAGAAGGTGCGGATCCCATTTTTTTTTACATTAAAAATCGAGATACTCAATAAAATTTAGTTGGGATGTCTGACACTTAGTAAAAAATGCAGAATAATTTGTGATCATAACAATGAGATAACTCAGATAATAAAATTTTACATTAATATAAAAAAATTAAGTATAAGTGAAAATACTACTCAACCTGGATATTCAGGTAACTTACAGTTTTTTCTTATATCCATTCCTCATTCTAGTTCAATCCAGACTCCTCCATCTACCCTACTCCTTGTTAGTAGAGGATTGATGGTTCTCCTACTCCAATAGATGTTTTCTCTCTGTTACCACTCCTGGCAGTAGCATATTTAATTTTACTAGAAAAATCGATTTTTTTTTTTCTAAATCTTTAGGTCTTCGGATATACCATCAAAAAATTCTGAACACCATTTACCCTTTTAATACTCAGGACTGATTTAATTGTGTCTAGTTTAAGTTGGATCCTCTCATCAGTCCGTAATGAATTCATTTGATAGAAAATGCTGCTGAAGTATTAGATCCTGGCAAAGTAAAACAAAAAGTTACAAACAGCTCTTTTGCACTCTAGGTGACTAGTTCCATCTTAAAATATGCAAAGATTTTTTTAGCAGTCATTTTTCCGCTCATTTTCACATGATTGTATTCATCAAAGAGGCTTCTTCGTGTGTAATGAAGTTTGGCAGATGGGTGTTGATATTTTTCAGCACATTCTGTTATATTTTGTCAGCAAAAAGATTATCACAAACACATACTTGCAAAGGCAAGATATCAGCATAAAGTGAAGTCAATGAAGCAATTAAAGATGAAGAATAAAGTGCACATTGAAAGACAGTTTTTGGTTTACCATATATTCTCACCATAAAAACTTGAACAAGCATTTGCACTGTGTACAGTGCATATGAACTAATAAAGTGAAATATAAGAGTTTATGTAAGTGTAACAGCTCTCACTTGCAGAGTAATAAACACCCATACAGAGGGAGGATTCTAGCACAGTATTAATCATCTCGAGGCTCGTAAGGAACTGAAGGCCCAGGCTGCCCCTACATGCGAGGCAGCTGTACCTGGAACTCCCTTCCAGTCAACAAGTAGGCAACATTCAGCACAATTGGAAAGTGGTTACTTGTGATGTTCGTCGAATACAATATTTACCCTCGGTCCCCCACCACAAACATGTTCTCAAGGAAACCCATTCCATTTTTGTAAATACATGAAATGAAAGGAAGGGCCATTCTGAAATGTACTGAACTGCAGTAACATAAAAATACTAATACACATTACCAGAAATGTCGCATTTTATTGTCACTTGGAAAAATAAGGGACACATGGCGTCCCGATTTGAATTCGATGAAACACCGGACAGAGCTCTGATAAATCCCTAGAACCGGGACTAGCCTAGTAAAACCACGGATAATGTGATTCCTGTAACGGGAGGATGTTGCTGTAGTGTATAATGCTTTAAACTGAAGAAAATTAGAGGTACGGATGTTATGGCCAAAGATGGGAGTGTGGTGCTGTAGATTTAAAAAAATATTAGTAATCAACAATAAAGTAAAACTTGAAAGGAAAACACATTCATAAACACTGGACAATAATAAAAACAGCAGCAGCAGCAGCAGTGGAGTTGCAAAGATGAATGTGATCAAACAAAAGAATACGTTTTTCTCGGTATATATTATATAAATACTTGTAGCGTTAGCAGCAAAATAAACGAATTAAGATTAATTATAAGTACAGAAAACATAAATATTATTGAAATTCCAAAACGTGGTTTAATTTAAAGAATGCCACATCGAATCATTTAAGTTATTCTTCTCTGATAGACACAAACAAATAGTGTGAGTTGTGCTGTATATCCGAGAAGACTTGAGTTGTTGCATCAGAAATTGTATCAAATCTGAAAGAACTGACACTGTATCTGTTTGGTTACGATTTTCTAAAGGGAATGAACAAATGATGTTAGGTGTGCAATACCGACCCACTAACCTGGACACGATAAAACTTCAAGTGTTTAGGGTTTTGCGACACAGTAATGTAGTAAGGGATTATAATTTTAGCCGAAGTGACTGGAATTTAGAGTCTAATGACTTCCTAGAAGTAATCAAGGACTCGTTTTTTTGAAGCAGATTTTAACAGAACTAACCAGAGGGAATAAACTGCTTGACCTGGTTTGTCAAACAATGATATCCTAAGAAAGTATCTAGAAATCAAGGAAGAGACTGGCACAAGTGATCACAAATTTATTACCTTAAATGTTAACTGGAAGTATGACTGGGGTAAGCTGGATACTGACTATTTCATGCCCAAAGAGCACATATATTTCCCGCAGAAAAATTGGATCAAATAAAAATGATCTCAAATAAGTGAGAGAAGAGAGATATTTACTGGGAAATAAAAAGAAAAGAGTGTCATATTACAGACTAAGATGTGCATAATAAAAAGAGTTGAAAGTGGGACAACTAAAGCTAAACTAGATCATGTAATTAAAGCAGTTAATTATTTTTGGTGTTCCCACAAGAAGACACAAATGATATCCCAGTAATTAATAACTATAGGAAGACTGAACAAAACAAATTTATATCACAGTTACCAGGGACATGGTTATCAAACAGGTTTGATACGTTTTCACTTTGATTGGTAACTAGTTATTCCTATTGCAGGTCTGACAGGAGTGCTGATAGTTGAATAATCGCATAATTAGTCAGCATGTCCTATCTACATGTCGGTATAAAGAGTTCGTTTAGCTTGAGAAGCACCTGGCTAGCGTGGGCCAGTTGACCTGCTGTGGTTCTCTCTGATTCTTGGCTGGGTGCGTCATTCATGTAGGATTGCGTGGTCCTGTGGATTAGAGCGTCATGTGTTTTCGCTCACCATGAGGCGGGCCAAAGCAGCATGGGTTCGAGTCCTTGGCTAGTCGCAGTGTTGTTATTGATGAATACCACACGTTCATGGTTACAATAATATAAAATACTGCTCGTTGGGATAGTACACCAAACAGGGAGGAGAATGAAATTAGCTTAGAGGCGTCCACACCACCGTATGTCCTCAGATGACGGTAAAACACCTAGCTTGGCTGGGTGCGTCATTCTTGTAGGATTGCGTGGTCCTATGGGTTAGAGCGTCATGTGTTTTCGCTCACCATGAGGCGGGCCAAAGCAGCATGGGTTCGAGTCCTTGGCTAGTCGCAGTGTTGTTTTATATATATGTCGTGCCGATTAGGTAAAACGTGCGATTTTGGCTTAAATAGCAACGCTCACCTTGCCATATAAGACAAGTGAAAATTTGTGTATGCAATAATTTCGCCAAAATCATTCTGAACATAACGAAAAAAATATATTTCATTGTGTTTGTTTATTATTAAATTAATGTTAACGTATCTAAAATATATTTAGTTGGGTTAGGCTAAATTAAATTGCGCTTATTGTAATAAGGTTAGGTAGGTTTTCAAAGTTTCTCTTGGTACAAAATTATAAATTCTTACATTAACATAAATGAAAAAATATATCTTTAAACGTATAAGAGAAAATTTTAGAAAGGACTTAATTTTAGATGAGTTCTTGCTAATTGACCAGTTTTACCTAATCGGCACGACATATATATATATATATATATATATATATATATATATATATATATAATATATATATATAAAATATTTCAAGTCGTTTGGAGGTTTAACTCTCATCTGAATTAATTTTTCATGAAGTCTTCATCGCAATCAGGTCCCCAAAAATAGTTAATTCCAAGTTGGATTCAGCCTGTGATGAGAGTACCCATTCTCTGTGGGTTAGTTGGTCATTATATTCTCATCCAGTAAGACGACCACCAGCGCTTGACACATGCAAATTGAATAGATGAAGTTGTGAGAGTATAATCTTGATTTTTTAATCTGGATTATGTGAGTCAATCTGTTCTCTCTCTCTCTCTCTCTCTCTCTCTCTCTCTCTCTCTCTCTCTCTCTCTCTCTCTCTCTCTCTCTCTCTCTCTTTCTTCTTCTGTTAGGATCAAGATAATTCAGTCTAAGAACCTAATAGACATACAGTGTGAAAATAGAAGGTTCTATGAGGCACAGTCGAGGGGCGTTCTAGAATCCAATTCTAGACCCAGTGTTAGACATAATGCTAGACCCAGTGTTAGACATAATGCTAGACCCAGTGTTAGACATAATGCTAGACCCAGTGTTAGACATAATGCTAGACCCAGTGTTAGACATAATGCTAGACCCAGTGTTAGACATAATGCTAGACCCAGTGTTAGACATAATGCTAGACCCAGTGTTAGACATAATGCTAGACCCAGTGTTAGACATAATGCTAGACCCAGTGTTAGACATAATGCTAGACCCAGTGTTAGACATAATGCTAGACCCAGTGTTAGACATAATGCTAGACCCAGTGTTAGACATAATGCTAGACCCAGTGTTAGACATAATGCTAGACCCAGTGTTAGACATAATGCTAGACCCAGTGTTAGACATAATGCTAGACCCAGTGTTAGACATAATGCTAGACCCAGTGTTAGACATAATGCTAGACCCAGTGTTAGACATAATGCTAGACCCAGTGTTAGACATAATGCTAGACCCAGTGTTAGACATAATGCTAGACCCAGTGTTAGACATAATGCTAGACACAGTGTTAGACATAATGCTAGACACAGTGTTAGACATAATGCTAGACACCGTGTTTGACATAATGCTAGACACAGTACTAGACAATGCTAGACCCAGTGTTAGACATAATGCTAGACGCAATCATAGACCCAGTGTTAGACACAATGCTAGACACAGTGTTAGACACAATGCCAGATCCTGTGTTAGACACAATGCTAGACCTAGTGTTAGACACCATGCTAGACACTGTTACACACTACTAGACAATGCGAGACCCAGTGTTAGACACAATGTTAGACACAGTGCTAGACCTAGTGTTAGACACAATGTTAGACCCAGTGTTAGACACAATGCTAGACCCAGTGTTAGTCATAATGGTAGACCCAGTGTTAGACACAATGTTAGACCCAGGTATGTTTCGGAACTACCACGACCTTCTTGACAATAGTTCTCAAACTACCAGGACCTTGACGATACTTCTGGAACTACCATGATATTGACAGTAGTTCTGGAACTATCAGGACCTAGACGATAGTTTTGGAACTACCAGGACCTTGACGGTAGTTCTAGAACTACTGCGATCTTGACGTTAGTTCTCGAACTACCACGACCTTGACGTTAGTTCTGGAACTATCACGACCTTGACGTTAGTTCTGGAACTACCAGGACCTTGATGGTAGTTCTGGAGCTACCAGGATCTTGACGGTAGTTCTGGAACTACCAGAACCTTGACGTTATTTCTGGAACTACCACGACCTTGACGGTAGTTCTGGAACTACCACGACCTTGGGGGTATTTCTGGAACTTCCACGACCTTATGGTAGTTCTGGAACTACGAGGACCTTGACTGTAGTTCTGGAACTACCACGACCTTGATGGTAGTTCTGGAAATACCAGGACCTTGACGGTAGTTCTGGAACTTCCAAAACCTTGACGGTAGTTCTGGAAATACCAGGACCTTGACGGTAGTTCTGGAACTTCCAGGACCTTGACGGTAGTTCTGGAACTACCAGGACCTTGACTGTAGTTCTGGAACTACCACGACCTTGATGGTAGTTCTGGAAATACCAGGACCTTGACGGTAGTTTTGGAACTTCCAAAACCTTGACGGTAGTTCTGGAAATACCAGGACCTTGACGGTAGTTCTGGAACTTCCACAACCTTGACAGTAGTTCTGGAAATACCAGGACCTTGACGGTAGTTCTGGAACTTCCAGAACCTTGACGGTAGTTCTGGAACTACCAGGACCTTGACGTTAATTCTGCAACTACAGCGACCTTGACGGTAGTTCTGGAAATACCAGGACCTTGACGGTAGTTCTGAAACTACCAGGACATTGACGGTAGTTCTGAAACTACCAGGACCTTGACGGTAGTTCTGGAACTACCACGACCTTGACGGTAGTTCTGGAACTACCACGACCTTGACGGTAGTTCTGGAACTACCACGACCTTAACGGTAGCTCTGGGACTACCACGACCTTGACAGTAGTTCTGGAACTACCACGACCTTAATGGTAGTTCTCGAACTACCACAACCTCGACGGCAGTTCTGGGAATACCAAGACCTTGACGGTAATTCTAGAACTATCACAACCTTGACGGTAGTTCTGGAAACACCAGGACCTTTACGGTAGTTCTGAAACTACCAGGACCTTGACGGTAGTTCTAGAAATACCAGGATCTTGACGGTAGTTCTGGAAACACCAGGACCTTGGCAGTAGCTCTGGAACTGCGAGAACCTTCACGGTAGTTCTGGAACTGCTACGACCTTGACGATAGTTCTAGAACTACTACTACTTCAACCTTGACGGTAGTTATAGAACTACCACTACTACGACCTTGACGGTAGTTATAGAACTACGCAGAACGTTCACTTTCATATGGTGAACTGTAAGAATTTGTTTTCCGTAATAGAATAAAGAGGAGAGAGAGAGAGAGAGAGAGAGAGAGAGAGAGAGAGAGAGAGAGAGAGAGAGAGATTACTGAAACGGTTTTCTGGGAAAAAAATAATTTAATGAAAAAGAAAAATGCACAACATACAAAGGCGTTTGAAGAAGATGCAGATGAGGGAGATGAGGCACTGGAGGCTGCCAGGCAGCGGATGACGGAGAGGAGGCACTGGAGTCTGCCAGGCAGCGGCAGCAGCAGAACTAGTAGTAGTAGTAGTAGCAGCAGCAACACTAGTAGTAATAGCAACAGCAGTAGCAGCAGCAGTAATAGCAACAGCAGCGAGATCTCAGCGACACAGGTTCTATCTTGTGAGAGAAGTACTCAGTGTTTCAGTCTGCAGACAAGGTGTTGTTCTCAGTGTTTCAGTCTGCAGACAAGGTGTTGTTCTCAGTGTTTCAGTCTGCAGACAAGGTGTTGTTCTCAGTGTTTCAGTCTGCAGACAAGGTGTTGTTCTCAGTGTTTCAGTCTGCAGACAAGGTGTTGTTCTCAGTGTTTCAGTCTGCAGGCAAGGTGTTGTTCTCAGTGTTTCAGTCTGCAGACAAGGTGTTGTTCTCAGTGTTTCAGTCTGCAGACAAGGTGTTGTTCTCAGTGTTTCAGTCTGCACATAAGGTGTTGTTCTCAGTGTTTCAGTCTGCAGACAAGGTGTTGTTCTCAGTGTTTCAGTCTGCACACAAGGTGTTGTTCTCAGTGTTTCAGTCTGCAGACAAGGTGTTGTTCTCAGTGTTTCAGTCTGCAGACAAGGTGTTGTTCTCAGTGTTTCAGTCTGCACACAAGGTGTTGTTCTCAGTGTTTCAGTCTGCAGACAAGGTGTTGTTCTCAGTGTTTCAGTCTGCAGACAATGTGTTGTTCTCAGTGTTTCAGTCTGCACACAAGGTGTTGTTCTCAGTGTTTCAGTCTGCAGACAAGGTGTTGTTCTCAGTGTTTCAGTCTGAACACAAGGTGTTGTTCTCTTCAGAGACTGAAGTCAACTTGTCCTCTGTCGTACATCAACTTTTCAACTTTTTCCAGTGATGGAATTATTCATTCCGAAGACTGGAATTACCTTATTGAAGGCTGGAATTACCTTATTGAAGGCTGGAGTTACCTTATTGAAGGCTGGAGTTACCTTACTGAAGGCTGGAGTTACCTTATTGAAGTCTGGAGTTACCTTATTGAAGACTGGAGTTACCTTATTGAAGACTAAAGTTACCTTATTGAAGACTGGAATTACGTTACTGAAGACTGGAATTACGTTATTGAAGACTGGAATTACCTTATTGAAGGCTGGAATTACCTTATTAAAGATTGGAATTACATTATTGAAGAATGGAATTACCTTATTAAAGAATGGAATTACCTTATTGAAGAATGGAATTAAATTACTGAAAGACTGGAATTACATTTTTTTTTATTAAAATTTGGAGTACTTAAATTATCGTTTCTTGGTAGAAAATTACATTCTAGAACTGCACATTACCTTCTAGATAGCTGGACTCTTGGTTTTAAAGGATGTAATTCTCGTCTGAATCAGGAATTACCTTTTCCACAGCTGGATTGACCTTTTAAATAAATTGGGAAAGCCTTTTTTTTTTAAAAAAGACTAAAATTTTTCTTCTTCTTCTTCTTCTTATTTCTTCAATTTCTTTTTCCTTTTTTTCCCCTTTTTCTTCTTCCCCTTTTTGTTTTTCTTTCTTCTTCTTCATCTTCTTTATTATCTTCTTAGAAGAATAAAGAAGTGAGAACTAACAGAAGCTCGATAAATCCTCTTAAGCTACTTGGCGAACAACACACTGAGGGAAATGTTAGAATCTTCTCTCTCTCTCTCTCTCTCTCTCTCTCTCTCTCTCTTTTCTTCTTTCTCTCTCTTCTCTCTCTCTCTCTCTCTCTCTCTCTCTCTCTCTCTCTCTCTCTCTCTCTCTCTCTCTCTCTCTCTCTCTTCTCTTTCTCTCTCTCTCATATTCACATTTTTCAGAGGCAAAACGTTTTTATCCCAAAAATTATCATTTACTCCTTAACACTGAAATTTATCGGCTTTTTTTAACAAAAAAAAATACAGTACAATAGAATACAGTGGCATCACTGGTATATATTATGGTGTAGGACGAATTTATAGGAGAGGCCTATATACAGAACGCCTGAACGCAGTTTATGTGAGGAGCTCTTGATCCGATGACTCGGATTAAACCTGACTGCCTACCATTCCCTAAGCGCTGTATGACACCCCCCCCCCCTTTCCTCCTTAAGGATTCAGAGCTTACCAGTGTTAATAATAAACGCAGCTGATATCATTCAGTTATAGAATTATAACTGCACCTTATTTCATATAATTATAGCACAATAATTACAGCCTATAATCATTCAGTTATAGCACGATAATTACAGTCTATAATTATTCAGTTATATCACCATTATTTCAGCGTTGATCCTTCCCTCACTATAATATAACCTTATATCCGTCTCTTACTGGTCTACATCATTACAGAATGGTGCCATAACGGCAGCATACGTCTTCATACCACACTGCCATCACTGCAGCATATATCATTCCAATACAATAGCAGAAATGCAGCATATATCATTCCAATACAATAGCAGAAATGCAGCATATATCAATGCATAATGCTGCCCTAAGTGCACCTCAGAATATTCCATTATGGCGAGCTAAATGCACAAGATATCATTCCATTGCCGCTCAATTGCGAGTTCAGATGCAATACGAAGTGTAAATCTAGATGTTAATTTGTGTAAGTATTATTAAAATTTGTGTAAGTATTATTAAAATTGCCTATCAAATGTAAGCATTAGTGAGCCAGTGGGAAAAAGAAAAGAGTTGTGCCAGTGTAAATGACTGCAGGTGTAAATGAGTGTAAATGTTGTGGATCGGTGTGAATGAGTGTAAATACAAGTCAGAGCAAGTGCGATTAAGTGCAAATGTTTGTCTTTGGTTTATCGGGTTTAAGGCCTATCGACTATACGAGGGTCATTAAGGCTAAATGTCACCTTTATACCACCAGTCAAGGATACTGTAATCTCCAATGTTAACAGGGAGGATTAAAGTAAACTCTCAGCGTATATACACTGAGAGACATACACCTCTCAGCGTATATACACTGAGAGACATACATCTCTTGGTGTATATGTATCCTTATAGAGCATATATGAAGAGAAATATTTGTGTATTAGCTAAGGCTTAAATGAAGAGTAAAATTATTATTATTATTATTATTATTATTATTATTATTATTATTATTAGTCGAAGTATGAGTATACGGAATTCTCTTGACTTTATACTCTACCAATTCGGCCGCTTATAATTTTAATTATATTATTTAATTAAATATTATATTACTAAGAAAACCCTAAAATATAAAACGAAACAAGAAATTCTTCCTAATATTTTTGTTCTGTGTAAGTAATTCACTTTTTTTTTTTTTAAATTTTACAATCCTGAAGGATTGTATGTTTTATCGTTTTTTTTATCACCGAGAGATAACTGAAAAGAAATATATATATAAACAATAAAAAAAATATAGAGTGCCATTTTGAAATGGTCATCAGTAGAGAGCCACAAATGCTGTTGACTTTGACAGAAGGATAACTTAAGCAGTCGTCAAGAGAGAGAGAGATAACGAAAACGACCAACAACAGAGAGACAATTCAGGTAACTGTCAACGGAGAAACAATTCAGATAACTGTCAACAGACAGGCAATTCAGATAACTGTCAACCGAGAGACAACTCAAATAACGAGACAACTGCTCTGAGCTGCAACAACACTGAGCTAACTCTAACAGTCATCAAGAGACAGAGACTGTACAAGGTAAACGCAGTTCGGAAACTTAGCTGATGACTCTACTTGGCTAGTGTGTGTGTGTGTGTGTGTGTGTGTGTGTGTGTGTGTGTGTGTGTGTGTGGAATGTAATACTCTTTGCGGAAAACATGTGCGAGTGTAGTCATGCATATATCCGATATGCATGAATGAGGTAATGTCTGTGAACATGTGTGAATGTGTGTGTGTGTGTGTGATTGCTACTAGGTCCTCTCTCTCCCTGCTCCATGAGCTTTATCAAACCTCGTATTAAAACTATGTATGGTTCCTGCCTCCACTACGTCACTTTCTAGGCTATTCCACTTCCTGACAACTCTATGACTGAAGAAATACTTCCTAACATCCCTTTGACTCATAGGAGTCTTCAACTTCCAACTGTGACCCCTTGTTTCTGTGTCCCCTCTCTGGAACATCTTCTGTGTGTGTGTGTGTGTGTGTGTGTGCGTGTGTATGTGTGTGTTTGAATGACATTTATCAACGTGGCAGTGTATGTGTGTACATTTGAATGACTTGCATGAATGTGGTCTTATCTGTGAAATACGTCCACGAATGTGTTACTTCGTGTGAATGTTTCACTCTGTGTTAGCCAGCAGTATTGATGTATCGCTATTGTATTGATGTATCTCTTATTGTGTTGATGTATTACTTATCTGCACTTATATGTGTATTAATTCATAAATATTACATACATTCATTACGTATTCTGATGTATGTTGTTGATGTATTTAACGTTGTTAAATGATCATTAACGTTGTTAAACGAGGAACTAACGTTAAACGATGAATTAATGTTGTTAAAAGATGAATTAAAGTTGTTAAATGATCATTAACGTTTTTAAAACGAGGAATTAACGTTGTATGAGGAATTAGCGTTGTTAAACGAGGAATTAAAGTTGTTCTATGAGGAATTAACGTTGTTAAACGAGAATAAATGATGTATTTCTTTTGTTTTGTTCTCTTCGATAAGGAGGAGAAACTCGGCAGCCCTGAACACTTTCTTCAAGGGCTCTTGGTCCGGGGAATTGGGGCTATCCCCTTCCGCTTCCTCGGCTCGAACCTGATTGCCTCCCATTTCCTTGGCGGTATATGACCCTTACGGCTTTAGCGTTTTCCAGTTAATGTATTAATAATGATAATTTAATAATAATAATTGATAATAATACCCTGAGCATTTCACCTGCTGTTATGAACTAGATTACTAAAAGTATATAATATCATGCTGTTATAATCATCGAGCGTAACAAGAGTCTGAGTAAAACAGAGACTGACTGACCTATACGGGTTAAGCGCTTCACGAAACACAATACAAAGCAATCCTCGGGAACTCTGTAGCGACGAGGATGAAAAATAAAAGGTGGGCATTCTTGGGTTTTTAATAATACTCTGCTGAACCACTGGTGGATCTGCAGGTGTTGTCATCTCCCCTCAACCTCTGCCCAGTTTTTACAAGTAACCCATAAATTGAAACTGAAACTAGACAATGTTTCGATCAGTGACATTGGACTGACTTAAACATCATGTTGAATCCTCTTCAGTCTTATGGGAACACAGTACCCACAAGATGGTGAATAAGAAGCCTGTGCAACACCTCGGCATCTTTATCTGAAAGACGCCTCGCCAACCAGGGGCTTCATCAATCTAAAATCCTCTGTAAAGCCCCTGGTGGGCAAAACGTCTATTAAAAACGCTCAAGTGCTGCATATGTGTTCAATACGTGGTTTACTTGTTCAACGTTCCAGCCACTTTGACGTGATTCGTATTTAGCTCTTCTGATAAGTAAATACAAACACAGAAGGGAAGGGTGGGGCAGCGAGATTTTGTTTTTTATATGTGTGGCAGCACGATATCAGAACATTACTAGGGTACACCACAGCGGTAATTATGTCAAGTGGTGCCTACACAGCGTGTCAGAAGTCATCAAGCTTATGTACGCCGTCTGCCTCCTATATGTTAACACTATGTGTAAAAAGTGTGTAGACTCGTTACTTTGGACGCTTTTTTTTTATATCAGGTTGGTTCGTTCATTATGCATAAAGTCTATTAACTGTTGTGGTCACTGAGGCTGCATTTCAACTATACACCAGTGAAGGATATTTTAATCCCTAAACAGGGAGTATGATCAACTCTCAGTATATATATACACAGAGAGTTATACATCTTTCGGTGTATATACCCTGAGGTATATAATACCTCATATATACCTTTGGTGGCATAAACTTCCGTGTAAGCGTATCCTATGTAATTTCTATATAGGATAATTGCAACTCTTTTATAGCTGTTTTTATTGTAAAGGTATTTGTAAAAAAACGAAAAGGAGTTTTGAAATAAATTTTCAGTGCATTTTGCGATATTATGGAAACATTTGTGAAGGAGTAACATATGTTCTGCTTTGCGACACCTTGTTACTAAGAATAGTGACTCTTAGGGGGTAACATATATTCTAACGATCAATTACAGAGCGTATATTACATGGTTCTGCTATAGAATACAATGATATTTTATACCATTTCTCTTCACGGGAACTATGTAAATACGTTTACAAGCGACGTCCTTATTCTTGTGTCAGAGTAGACGTCTACTTGACACGTCTCGACCAGACCTCTTTAGACGATGACCCTGGGATATAACTTCCTGATATGATCTTCCACACTGGCCCTCGACTTCAACCTTCAGAAATTACCGTTCGATAATAAACCCATCGATGTGACCTAC
This sequence comes from Cherax destructor, assembly GCA_009830355.1. Lineage (NCBI taxonomy): Eukaryota > Metazoa > Arthropoda > Malacostraca > Decapoda > Parastacidae > Cherax > Cherax destructor. The sequence goes on along the minus strand of WNWK01006211.1, from coordinate 34,992 downwards.
CAGATAGTAGACGGCGAAGGGCATGACGATGGAGGCGAGGAGAAGGTCGGCTACAGCCAGCGACACAATGAAGTAGTTGGTAACGGTCTGAAGCGAGCGTTCCTTGTACACGGACATGAGCACCAGTATGTTGCCGAAGACGGTAAAGACGGGAAAGAGGAGCAGGAGGAGCGTCCAGTAGTTCCTCTGCGTGTGGATGGGGTCCTCGACGGTACAGTTGGCGGTGCAATTGTCGGCGACGGGCTCCGGCAGGTCGGTGGTGCAGTTGTCGAACTCAAGACACATGCTGAAGACCTCAGTGATGACGGAGGTGACTGCGTTATTTGAGGCCACAGTGGCCAGTTCTTCCTTGCCGTTGACGACGCCACCGCGGTACGTCACCTCTCCGGAGTCATCTTCCTCCTCGAACTTGGAGTTTGGCACCTGCAGCACTGGCAGCGTCTGCGCCAGGGCCTTAAGCCCCGTGGGCACTCCCGAGGCCACCAGCCCCGCAGATGGGGAAGGCGGGGAAGGAGGTGGATACAATGTGGGTGACATGGTCCGTCACCCACACCACCGAGGCTCCACAACGTGCCCGCCGAAGACCGCAAACCTGAAGAAGGTGGTAGTAAGTGAGCGACTTCGAAGGAGGGCGCGGGGGGTTAAGAAACCTGTCGACGCGCCTAAGTTTCCAACCACACGACACTTAGAGGCGCGGGGGACTGGCGTGTGCTCGCGCGACAATGCTCACAACCTGACTGGCTGTGGTAGCAGCTGACTGCTGCTGCCACGACCAGCTGCTTGTGGCACTGGCACCCGCCCTCACCTGCGCACGCCCCCCCCCCTTCCACCTGTCCTTGTCATTATCCCTGCCTCGTTAACACTCGCTCATTATCTTTCATTCATTAACCTTCTCCTCTTACTCATTATCTCACAAGCGAGCCCTCTCACTCGTTATCTATAAGACATAAACTCTAATCCTCCTTTCTCCTCGTCTCTAAACTTAGCAGTCAGGGTCTTGTATAACCCACTACTGGGTCTTGTATAACCCACTACTGGGTCTTGTATAACCCACTACTGGGTCTTGTATAACCCACTACTGGGTCTTGTATAAACCACTACTGGGTCTTGTATAACCCACTACTGGGTCTTGTATAACCCACTACTGGGTCTTGTATAACCCACTACTGGTTTAAAATTCACCTTTGGAAAAATAATAATATTCTTGTAGAACTACCAAACCTTCCCAGTGGCGGTCACTACATAAGAGTTTCACTCTTGCCAGTTTCAGTCGCGTCAGTGCCACTCATTCCAGTATCATGTCAGTGTCACTCGAGTCAGTGTCACTCTTGACAGTGCCTATTAAGTTTATCTTGGAGGGAGAAGTGGACGGCTGACTTTACTGCCTTGATGATGAAACACAACCTTCAATTCGAGATCTTCGGAAGCCTCACAAATCAAGACGTCCTCGCAACACAACAGCAACACCGAACACGGCGTCTTCGTAGGATGATTCAAGGTGGCACACAGAACTTATCACAGTCATTTACATAACTGAAAATTTCCCGACATGTCATCGAAGAATGCAGAGAAAGGTCAACTGAAATCCTAAACATCATGAAACTAAGTGACCGTTATATACGGTTCCGACAGGATACACAGCTGCAGAGTTGACTTTATTCTCTTGTTTGAAGTACTAAATCTGTACTGCGTAAGTGAGCACAAGAGAAAGGTTGAGGATCGATCTTCCCTTCGCTAATGGTGAACAGGCACTGTCATATATATAATAACACTGGCAATACCATCTGCCACGTTATCACGTGAAGCAACAACACTGCTCGCTTACCACACAAGTGAAACTTTTTTCTTTTGTAATCCGTAAAATGTTATTTAAACCAGTAAAACATTAGAGACATCAACGGAACATCCACTCACAGGTATCAGTCTGAAAGCGCCTACACTATTCCTTAGGTGGTTCTCAAAAAAAAATGATCTGGGACCGCGCCATAGGGAAAGATGACCGGGACGTGGGGGAAGATGACCGAGCCGCGGGGGAAGATGACCGAGCCGCGGGGGAAGATGACCGGGCCGCGGGGGAAGATGACCGGGCCGCGGGGGAAGATGACCGGGCCGCGGGGGAAGATGACCGGGCCGCGGGGGAAGATGACCGGGCCGCGGGGGAAGATGACCGGGCCGCGGGGGAAGATGACCGGGCCGCGGGGGAAGATGACCGGGCCGCGGGGGAAGATGACCGGGCCGCGGGGGAAGATGACCTCTGGAATCAACAAGAGGAAGTCGAACACGAGAAGAAACGAACGCAAGGATTGAGGAGCACTCTTATGCCTGACTCACACACGCAACGCTAGCAGGGCATGTATCATCCAGCAACACTAGCAGTGCATGTATCATCCAGCAACACTAGCAGTGCATGTATCATCCAGCAACGCTAGCAGTGTATGTATCATCCAGCAACGCTAGCAGTGCATGTATCATCCAGCAACGCTAGCAGTGCATGTATCATCCAGCAACGCTAGCAGTGCATGTATCATCCAGCAACGTTAGCAGGGCATGTATCATCCAGCAACACTAGCAGTGCATGTATCATCCAGCAACGCTAGCAGTGTATGTATCATCCAGCAACGCTAGCAGTGCATGTATCATCCAGCAACGCTAGCAGTGCATGTATCATCCAGCAACGCTAGCAGTGCATGTATCATCCAGCAACACTAGCAGTGCATGTATCATCCAGCAACGCTAGCAGGGCATGTATCATCCAGCAACACTAGCAGTGCATGTATCATCCAGCAACACTAGCAGTGCATGTATCATCCAGCAACGCTAGCAGTGTATGTATCATCCAGCAACGCTAGCAGTGCATGTATCATCCAGCAACGCTAGCAGTGCATGTATCATCCAGCAACGCTAGCAGTGCATGTATCATCCAGCAACGTTAGCAGGGCATGTATCATCCAGCAACACTAGCAGTGCATGTATCATCAACTGCCTTGATGTATGAAATCATCCAAAGCAACGCTAGCAGTGCATGTATCATCCAGCAACGCTAGCAGTGCATGTATCATCCAGCAACGCTAGCAGTGCATGTAATCATCCAGCAACACTAGCAGTGACATGATCATCCAACAACGCTAGAGGGCATGTATCATCCAGCAACGCTAGCAGTGCATGTATCATCCAGCAACGCTGCAGGTGATTTATCATCCAGCAACACTAGCAGGGCGTGTATCATCCAGCAACATAGCAGGCATGTATCTCCAGCAACGTACAGTGCATGATCATCCAACAACTAAGTACATGCATCATCCAGCAACGCTAGCAGTGCATATCATCCAGCAACCTGCGTGCATGTATCATCCAGCAACACTGCAGTGCATGTATCATCCAGCAACTAGGCAGTGTATGTATCATCCAGCAACGCTAGCGGTGTATGTATCATCCAGCAACGCTAGCAGATGCATGATCATCCAGAACGCTAGCCGGGCATGTATCATCCCAGCAACACTACGGGCATGATATCCAGCAATGCAGCGGGGAGATACATCCGAACAACGTAGCAGTACTAACATCCAGCAACGCTAGCAGTGCATGTATCATCCAGCAACGCTAGCAGTGCATGTATCATCCAGCAACACTAGCAGGGCATGTATCATCCAGCAACCTAGCAGTGATGTATCATCCAGCAACGCTAGCAGTGCATGTATCATCCACAACGCTAGCAGTCATGTATCATCCAGCAACGCTAGCGTGCATGTATCATCCAGCAACGCTAGCAGTGTATGTATCATCCAGCAACGCTAGCAGTGCATGTATCATCCAGCAACGCTAGCAGTGCATGTATCATCCAGCAACACTAGCAGTGCATGTATCATCCAGCAACGCTAGCAGTGCATGTATCATCCAGCAACGCTAGCAGTGCATGTATCATCCAGCAACGCTAGCAGTGCATGTATCATCCAGCAACGCTAGCAGTGCATGTATCATCCAGCAACACTAGCAGGGCATGTATCATCCAGCAACACTAGCAGGGCATGTATCATCCAGCAACACTAGCAGTGCATGTATCATCCAACAACGCTAGCAGTGCATGTATCATCCAGCAACGCTAGCAGTGCATGTATCATCCAGCAACGCTAGCAGTGCATGTATCATCCAGCAACACTAGCAGTGCATGTATCATCCAACAACGCTAGCAGTGCATGTATCATCCAGCAACGTTAGCAGTGCATGTATCATCCAACAACGCTAGCAGTGCATGTATCATCCAGCAACGCTAGCAGTGCATGTATCATCCAACAACGCTAGCAGTGCATGTATCATCCAGCAACGCTAGCAGTACATGTATCATCCAGCAACGCTAGCAGTGCATGTATCATCCAGCAACGCTAGCAGTGCATGTATCATCCAGCAACGCTAGCAGTGTATGTATCATCCAGCAACGCTAGCAGTGCATGTATCATCCAGCAACGCTAGCAGTACATGTATCATCCAGCAACACTAGCAGTGCATGTATCATCCAGCAACACTAGCAGTGTATGTATCATCCAGCAACACTAGCAGTACATGTATCATCCAACAATGCTAGCAGTACATGTATCATCCAACAACGCTAGCAGTACATGTATCATCCAGCAACACTAGCAGTGTATGTATCATCCAGCAACACTAGCTGTGCATGTATCATCCAGCAACACTAGCAGTGCATGTATCATCCAACAACGCTAGCAGTGCATGTATCATCCAGCAACGCTAGCAGTGCATTTATCATCCAGCAACGTTAGCAGTGCATGTATCATCCAGCAATGCTAGCAGTGCATGTATCATCCAGCAATGCTAGCAGTGCATGTATCATCCAGCAACGCTAGCAGTACATGTATCATCCAGCAACACTAGCAGTGCATGTATCATCCAGCAATGCTAGCAGTGCATGTATCATCCAGCAACGCTAGCAGTGCATGTATCATACAGCAACGCTAGCAGTGCATGTATCATCCAGCAACACTAGCAGTGCATGTATCATCCAGCAACGCTAGCAGTGCATGTATCATCCAGCAACGCTAGCAGTGCATGTATCATCCAGCAACGCTAGCAGTGCATGTATCATCCAGCAATGCTAGCAGTGCATGTATCATCCAGCAACGCTAGCAGTGCATGTATCATCCAGCAACACTAGCAGTGCATGTATCATCCAGCAACGCTAGCAGTGCATGTATCATCCAGCAACACTAGCAGTGCATGTATCATCCAGCAACGCTAGCAGTGCATGTATCATCCAGCAACACTAGCAGTGCATGTATCATCCAGCAACACTAGCAGTGCATGTATCATCTAGCAACGCTAGCAGTGCATGTATCATCCAGCAACACTATCAGTGCATGTATCATCCAGCAACACTAGCAGTGCATGTATCATCCAGCACAGCAAACACTCTCAGCTGAGAGGTTAGAAGCAGTGCTAGGGTAGAGGTAATCCAGGGTTTGGAGACCATAGCTGGGAGTATCATCATTCATGAAACTCCTCTACACAACTAAGGAGTGTAAAATATCCCTTCACCTCGATTAAATACTCCATATAACCAAGCAGTGTTTAACATTACTCCAAATGAAATTACTCCACAGAGCCTAAGAATGTTTAACCGTATTATAAAAATACTCCATAAAACCAAGCAAGTGTCTCTGGGCAGAGCAAAAATTATTAATGTTAGGCAATATGGCTGGGTTCCTCCCTTACCTCAGCTCACCACAAGTCCTCATTCCTCCTCCCCCAGATAAAGCCATATTCTCTTCCTCCTCCTCCTCCTCCTCCTCCTCCTCCTCCTCCTCCTCCTCCTCATCCGCTACGTTTGGGTATATATAAGTTTGCATTTTACTGTTTCTTACAGTGACTTGATAAATCTTGAGGCGAGCAAAACGTTCTCTATAAAAAAGGCCCGCCAGTCAGTTTTGTCCTCCCTTTCTTTCTTTCTCTCTCTCTCTCTCTCTCTCTCTCTCTCTCTCTCTCTCTCTCTCTCTCTCTCTCTCTCTCTCTCTCTCTCTCTCTCTCTCTCTCTCTCACGCCGTGTGATCTAAGAGCCACATTGTTTTCACAGATAAATACCACTTCTAACAAGGATTTAGACTATTACTGTAATTTCTCGTAATCGTTGAAAGTTTGCTCTTTGCCTGAAGCAACAGTGAAACTTGCACAGTCACACATGCACGCATTAAAGGCTTCAGCATTATATTCACGAATTCTGGACCACAGAGGCACACATAAACACTCCTGTGCTTACATGCAAATACTCACACAAAGACACAAATACAAATATACACACTCACACGTAAGTACACTTAAACACAAAGGGAGGTGCACGGATACACACACAAACACACACACGCACGCACGCACGCACGCACGCACGCAATCACGCACGCACACACACACACACACACACTAGGAACACAGCTATCTTCACCTAGTTCCTGACTATGGAGCAATACTCTTCTCCAGGCTGAGGGACTGACCACCTCAAAAGTTCGTCTTCAAGGGTGATGGACTGATTACATCGTCTTTACATTTACACTGTTTCTGCAGCTTCCTCTGTATTCGGCTGAAAAAGCCTACTGTGTAGGCGAAGCGTTTCGGAATATACTTAACTGTTGCACATGTGTTTTATTAACTATCTCCTTCCCACCCCTTATTCACCCTCTCCCTCGACACTCCCTACAGCTAGTCATACACCCACCCTTCTCCAACACCCTGTACGAAACCCCCACAGCCCACTCTTGAGCGCAAGTCACAAACACTCAACTCACAGGGCTAAGCTACTTATCCAAAGAGCCATCGGTCATAATAAAATGAACTGAAAGGTTAGGTAAAGTTCGTCAGGAAACAGGACAAGTGTTTCCTGACGCGGGTCTTAGAAGATGACCCGCCGTTGGAGTTTTGGGTAATCTGACCGAGGCCTTCCGCTGGCTTACCGGTCCACCCCTTCAAAAATTATGGTCATAGTTATAACCATTTAGTTAATAAATGAACTGAAAGAAATAAAATCCTTATGGAGAACTGGGGAATGAGGACTGAGCTAATGAACGAAATTAAAAAAAACGTTATATTCCAACATGTTTGAGACAAGTAAAGTCTCAGAGGGAAACAACCAGCAAAACTGAACTAGATTTTTTCTTTAAACACGTGCCACTGAGCGCTTAGACTAGTTTAGACTAAATTCTGACGGTAAACCTCAAGAGGAGACACAGCTGAGTGAGAGAAGACTGAGAAATATAAGCCAAAGCGTCTAGTTTATTGTGCACCTCATACCCATCCTGTGGAGGGTAGCGCAAGAGCATGAGGATAAACAATAGGCCTAGAAACTAGGCCCTACAGTTTGTTTCTTAATAATCTGAAGATTGTTACTGTGTACGTTTCCAAGTGTATTGTCGTCTTTTATATAATAAGAGAACCAGAACGAGACAGCGTACTCAAGACAAGCCTCTGACAAGGCCATTATACCGTGTTTAAAATCAATTCTCTTTGTGTGTGTCTGTGAGATTCCATACAAGTTATGTTGGCACTAAATATCAAGTCCCTGCGCTTGTCCTCACTCAAGTTCGTCGTCTCCCCTTCACTTCCTGATCTTGGCGACGGCTTGTCCTTGTCGTTCCCTGATGATGAATATTTCAATAATTTTCCTGTCATTCTCTAACATTGTCATTTTGAATGAATGACTCAATTCTTGGCCATTTAATGTAAATTACGTACAAGACTGGGCATTAACTGGTCCTTGAGAGACAACACTCATTAAGTCTCGTAATTTAGATCTTTCGTTGTTTGAACGTACTCGCTATTTCCTCTCTGTGAGCCGAGAGAGAAAGAGAGGGAGATAGAGAGAGAGAGGAAGAGAGAGAGAGTCAGCGGTGAAAAGCCGTAATCCACATCTCTGGAAAAAGTCATTACGATATTTCAATTCATATTTATAATATTAATTAATCGAAGTTTTACATTTTCCAGAAATGCCGATTTTGGCAACTTTTTTAATCACCAGGTTTTTTTTAAATATTTTCACAAATATGGTAAAAAATAATCGATAAAACGATGAAAACAGTTATTGACGATGACAGAGATAATGATGAAAAAAAACGATAATAATAAAAATAATAAAAATAACAATAAAAATAATAATTACTAGTAGTAAAATTATTAATAAAAATATAAATAATTCTCTGTGATAAATGGAATGAAAACCGACAAGTTGAAGATTAAGACAATTATGCAATATATGGGAATCTTTATTAAGGAAACGTTTTCTTAATAAAGATTACCATTGTTGCATAAGTGTCTCAATCTTCAAGTAATTCTCTGTTGATTATAAATGTTGCAATGACAGAATTTCTCGAAATTCATGAATATTTATGCAACAAAAATGTATTACAACACACACACACACACACACACACCACTGTATATATGTCGTGCCGATTAGGTAAAACTGGTCAATTAGCAAGAACTCATTTAAAATTAAGTCCTTTCTAAAATTTTCTTTTATACGTTTAAATATATATTTTTTCAATTATGCTGAAGTAAAAAATTTTAATTTTGAACAAAAAGAATCTTAGAAAACTTACCTAACCTTATTATAACAAGCGTAATTTAATTTAGCCTAACCCAACTAAATATATTTTAGATACTTTTACAATAATTTAATAATTAACAAACACAATGAAATATATTTTTTTCGTTATGTTCAGAAGGATGTTTGCGAAATTATTGCATACACAAATTTTCGCTTGTCTTATGTGGCAAAAAGAGCGTTGCTATTTAAGCCAAAATCGCAAGATTTACCTAATCGGCACGGCGTTTTATATATATATATATATATATATATATATATATATATATATATATATATATATATATATATATATATATATATATATAAGGGCAGGTGAGGGGTGAGAACAAGGTGAGGTGCGAGTGACAGAATACTAATGAATCTGACGTTATTAAAGTGTGAATAAATTAAGTTCCCTTAATGATAGCAAATTAGAATCCAGGATAATGGCTGAGCTCAAAGGAATAAGACTCTAATGGAGGAAGTAAGAGTTAAGGGGGCCATCAGCTAATGGAAATGAAACCAGTTAAGGGCAGAGGTAATTGATGCATTGTTCATCTGTGTGTGTCGAATTAATTAATTGCCAAAAGAAATTGGATGGAAGACGACTGTAACGACACTTAACTGCTAGGAGTTGAATTACTGGATGGAGAGCTGGTGACAGCCGAGGCAAGGCTTCGCACTCGTTAATGAAGATTCGAAAAAAATGAAGTGATAAGGAGTGAGAAGTTAGTGTTAGCACAGGCTAATGATGAATAAAATGTTTCATTATTATTATTATTATTATTATTATTATTATTATTATTGAAAATTATTATTGTTATTATTATTTATTATAAATTATTATTAATTTTAGTTATTATAATTATATTTGTCTGTTATTATTATAATTATATTTGTCTATTATTATTATTATTATTGTTAATATTTTATTATTATTATTATTATTATTATTATTATCTCATCACGTTCTTGTTGTTATTATTATTAGAAAGTACTAAACCCATAAGTGTCATAAAGCGTCTGGAGAGCGAAGGGGTAATCAGGTTTGATCCAATTACAGAAAAAGCTGCCTAATTCCTTGAATTAAATGACCCTTATCATCATCATTAAGGCAAGGCATCAAGCAGCCATGAAGGAAGAGGGAAGGAACTTGTGATGAAAGCAGAGAAGTCTTCCTTCCCAGATGAAATGGAGCGGCTCGTCCATCAGTTCTACAGAAGAGACAGCATCACTAGGCAGTCCTCGGGTTCCTAGATACGTGTGTGTAGAGAAGAGCAAGAGGTTTTAATTCAGTGCGTGGCGTAAGCCCTTTAATGTCCATTTGTGTATTCAGTCATACTCCAGTCGTCAAAAAAAAGGAGTTAGGCAAAGTGTATATGTGTATGTGTGTGTGTGTGTGTGTGTGTGTGTGTGTGTGTGTGTGTGTGTGTGTGTGTGTGTGTGTGTGAGTATACTCACCTAGTTGTGGTTCCAGGGGTCGAATCACAGCTCCTGGCCCCGCCTCTTCACTGGCCCCTACTCGGTCACTCTTCCTGCTCCATGAGCTTTTTCATACCTCTTCTTAAAGATATGTATGGATTCTGCCTCCACTACATCGCTTCCCAGAATATTCAACTTTCTGACAACTCTGTGACTGAAAAAATACATCCTTGTGTTTCATCTGAGTCTTCAACTTCCAACTGTGTCCCCTTGTTGTTGTGTCCCATCTCTGGAACATTCTGTCTCTGTCCATCTTGTCGATTCCTCTCAGTATTTTATATGTAGTTATCATATCCCCCCTATTTCTCCTGTCTTCTAGTATCGTCAGGACGATTTCCCTTAACCTATCCTCGTAGGACATACCCCTTAGCTCCGAGACTAGTTTTGTTGCAAACCTTTGCACTTTCTCTAGTTTCCTTACATGCTTGGCTAGGTGAGGGTTCTAAACTGGCGCTGCATACTGCAATATGGGCCTAACGTACACAGACTCCTTATTAAGATGTCGGAATGCTGTTCTTAGGTTTGCCAGGCGCCCGTATGGTGCAGCAGTTATTTGGTTGATGTGTGCCTCAGGAGAAGTGCCCGGTGTTATACTCACCCCAAGATCCTTTTCCTTGAGTGAGGTTTGTAGTCTCTGGCCCCCTAGACTGTACTCCGTCTGTGGTCTTCTTTGCCCTTCTCCAATCTTCATGACTTTGCACTTGGTGAGGTTGAACTCCAGGAGCCAGTTGCTGGACTAGGCCTGCAGCCTGTCCAGATCCCTCTGTAGTTCTGCCTGGTCCTCGTCCGATTGAATTCTTCTCATCAACTTCACATCATCTGCAAACAGGGACACTTCGGAGTCTATTCCTTCCATCATGTCGTTCACAAATACCAGAAACAGCACCGGTCCCAGGACTGATCCCTGTGGCACCCCGCTCGTTACAGGCGCCCACTCTGACACCTCACCACGTCCATGACTCGCTGCTGTCTTCCTGACAGGTATTCCCTGATCCATTGTAGTGCCTTCCCTGTTACCCCTGCCTGGTCCTCCAATTTTTGCAGTAATCTCTTGTGTGGAACTTTGTCAAACGACTTCTTTCAGTCCAAGAATATGCAATCTACCCACCCCTCTCTCTCTCTTGTCTTACTGCTGTCACCCTGTCGTAGAACTCCAGTAGGTTTGTGACACAGGATTTCCCGTCCCTGAAACCGTGTTGGCCGTCGTTGATAAGCTCATTCCTTTCTAGGTGCTCCACCACTTTTCTCCTGATTATCATCTCCATGACCTTGCATACTATACATGTCAGTGACACTGATCTATAGTTTAGTGCTACGTTCCTATCTCCTTTTTTAAAAATTGGAACTACATTTGCTGTCTTCCATACCTCAGGTAGTTGCCCTGTTTCTATAGATGTGTTGAAGATTGTTGTTAGGGGTACACACAGCTCCTCTGCTCCCTCTCTCAGGACCCATGGTGAGATGTGTGTGTGTTCAAACATCGTCTTCAGAGCGTATTAAGTCTAAAGTTCCGAGTCAATGAAAGTATGAAATAGTAGCATAAAACATCATTGCTTAAAAAACTTCATGGACAGGCCTTTTCAATAAGCAAATAAATTATATATATATATATATATATATATATATATATATATATATATATATATATATATATATATATATATATATATATATATATATATATATGTCGTGCCTAATAGGTAAAACTGGTTAATTAGCAAGAACTCATTTAAAATTAAGTCCTTTCTAAAATTTTCTCTTATACGTTTAAAGATATATTTTTTTAATTTATGTTAATGTAAGAATTTATAATTTTGTACCAAGAGAAACTTTGAAAACCTACCTAACCTTATTATAACAAGCGCAATTTAATTTAGCTAACCCAACTAAATATATTTTAGATACGTTTACAGTAATTTAATAATAAACAAACACAATGAACTATATTTTTTTTGTTATGTTCAGAATGATTTTGGCGAAATTATTGCATAAACAAATTTTCACTTGTCTTATATGGCAAGAAGAGCGTTGCTATTTAAGCCAAAATAGCAAGTTTTACCTAATCGGCACGACATATATATATGCATATATATATATATATATATATATATATATATATATATATATATATATATATATATATATATATATATATATATATATATGTCGTGCCGATTAGGTAAAACTTGCATTTTGGCTTAAATAGCAACGCTCCCTTGCATATAAGACAAGTGAAAATTTGTGTATGCAATAATTTCGCCAAAATCATTCTGGCATAACGAAAAAATATAGTTCATTGTGTCTGTTTATTATTAAATTATTGTTAACGTATCTAAAATATATTTAGTTGGGTTAGGCAAATTAAATTGCGCTTGTTTAATAAGGTTAGGTAGGTTTTCAAAGTTTCTCTTGGTACAAAATTATAAATTCTTACATTAACATAAATGAAAAAAATATATTTTTAAACGTATAATAGAAAACTTTAGAAAGGACTTAATTTTAGATGAGTTCTTGCTAATTGACCAGTTTTACCTAATCGGCACGACATATATATACATATATATATATGCATATATATATGTCGTGACGATTAGGTAAAACTTGCGATTTTGGCTTAAATAGCAACGCTCACTTTGCCATATAAGACAAGTGAAAATTTGTGTATGCAATAATTTCGCCAAAATCATTCTGAACATAACGAAAAAAATATATTTCATTGTGTTTGTTTATTATTAAATTAATGTTAACGTATCTAAAATATATTTAGTTGGGTTAGGCTAAATTAAATAGCGCTTGTTGTAATAAGGTTAGGTAGGTTTTCAAAGTTTCTTTTGGTACAAAATTATAAATTCTTACATTAACATAAATGAAAATAATATATATTTAAACGTATAAGAGAAAATTTTAGAAAGGACTTAATTTTAGATGAGTTCTTGCTAATTGACCAGTTTTACCTAATCGGCACGACATATATATATATATATATATATATATATATATATATATATATATATATATATATATATATATATATATATATATATATATATATATATATATATTATCAACAGGAGGGTCTCCCCGTGTTTATTTATAAAAGGATCTGTGTCTAGCTCTCTCAATGAAAAATTAGGAAGGTTATTGAGGTAGGGTGCAGTTACCTCAAAGGAAGAGACGTAAAGATATATTGCTGGTCCAACCATAGTCATGTTTATTAACAAAAATGGCTTTTATACACCGCTCTAACAATAGGCTTTCTTTTACGGTGTGCAGTTTAGCTGGCACGAGGTAGTGAAAGCTGGCACGTGGTAGAGAAAGCTGGCACGAAGTAGTGAAAGCTGGAACGAAGTAGTGGCTCTGGTTATGGGCTCTGGTGGCCTGATGGCTAAAGCTCTCGCTTTACAAGGCGAGGGCCTGGGTAAATTCCCAGCCAGGGTAGAAACAACGGGCGCGTTTCTTTACATCTGTTATCTATGTTCCCCATCAGTAAAATGGGTACCTGGGTGTTAGTCGACTGGTGTGGGTCGCATCCTGGGACACTGGCCAAATTTTCCCGAAATGCTCAGCATAATAAGGGGCTTTCTATAAAGTAGTATGTATGTCATTGATGTCCGCTAAACCTGTATACCTTGTATATGTACTTGTAGTAAATAAAGATATTATTATTATTATTATTATTATTATTATTATTATTAATGAAAGCTGGCAAGTGGTAGCGAAAGGTCGCACGTGGTAGTGAAAGCTGGCACGGGGTAAGGAAAGCGACACGAGATAGAGAAAGCTGGTACAAGATAGAGAAAGCTGGTACAAGATAGAGAAAGCTGGCATTAAGTGGTAAAGCTGGAATGAGTCATGTTAGTGTTATTATTATTATTATTATTATTATTATTATTATTATTATTATTATTATTATTAAACAGAGTGACGTGATTTGCGAAGCGTTTTTATGATGAGTCGGTACTTGAGACGCGACTTGCGACGCGACTTATTTCAAAGTAGATCGCACCGTTTTCACAGGCCATACCTTACCGCTTTCACAGACATTCTGTGGCACAGACAGGCAACACCCTGTGTTTCCCCACCATTATATCTCCAGTCCTTTAAAAAAAAAACTATAGAATTATCATCACAACAATAGCTAATGTCATCTATTATTTTTCTCGTCAGATAAGCGCTAACAAGAGGACAACTTTGCCTTTGGTCTCCTCTACCCCACGCAAGTCAAAATTTCCTACTTATAATTGTACCTGGGAGAGTGAGATAGAGAAGGGAAGGAAAGGGAAGAGAAAAAGAGAGAAACTTTATATAGGGATGAAAGAGAAAACTAATGCCTGCACTACTGATAACTGCGAAATAATGACGTTGGTGATTATTAAGGGATTGGAGGGAGCTTAATTAAGGGATTGGGACGGGCTCGTAGGGAGGGTTCACACAGGCTCCAGCGCTCTCACACACACTCGCAAACTTTATCAAGTAAGCTTAGTGTTCAGGGGAAACTAGTAACAAAACTCCCTTGTGTTGGAAATTAGGATATACGTACTGTTGTTATTTTCTATTGATTTCCTTCTTCTTCTTTCTTCTTCTTCTTCTTCTTCTTCTTCTTCTTCTTCTTCTTCTTCTTCTTCTTCTTCTTCTTCTTCTTCTTCTTCTTCTTCTTCTTCTTCTTCTTATTATTATTATTATTATTATTATTATTATTATTATTATTATTATTATTATTATTATTATTATTATTATTATTTTTATTTTTTTTTTTCAACAAGTCGGCCGTCTCCCACCGAGGCAGGGTGACCCAAAAAGAAAGAAAATCCCCAAAAAAAAAACTTTCATCATCATTCAACACTTTCACCACACTCATACATAATCACTGTCTTTGCAGAGGAGCTCAGATACTACAGCTGAGAAAAGTCCCTCCCAGCTGTCACTATCTCAGACCCCTCCTTTAAAGTGCAGGCATTGTACTTCCCATTTCCAGGACTCAAGTCCAACTAAATCAATTAACTGGTTTCCCTGAATCCCTTCACACAATGTTATCCTGCTCACACTCCAACAGATCGTCATGTCCCAAAACCATTCGTCTCCATTCACTCCTATCTAACACGCTCACACATGCTTGCTGGAAGTCCCAAACCCTCGCCCACAAAACCTCCTTTACCCCTTCCTCCAACCTTTTCTAGGACGACCCCCTACCCCGCCTTCCTTCCCTACAGATTTATACGCTCTCCAAGTCATTCTACTTTGATCCATTCTCTCTAAATGACCAAACCACCTCAACAACCCCTCTTCAGCCCTCTGACAAATACTTTTAGTAACTCCACACCTTCTCCTAATTTCCACATTCCGATTTTTCTGCATAATATTTACACCACACATTGCCCTTAGACAGGACATCTCCACTGCCTCCAGCCTCCTCCTCGCTGCAGCATTTGCAACCCATGCTTCACACCCATATAAGAGTGTTGGTACCACTATACTTTCGTACATTCCCTTCTTTGCCTCCATAGATAACGTTTTTTGTCTCCACAGATACCTCAATGCACCACTCACCTTTTTTCCTTCATCAATTCTATGGTTAACCTCATCCTTCATAAACCCATCTGCTGACACATCAACTCCCAAATATCTGAAAACATTTACTTTTTCCATAATCCCTCTCTCCAATGTGATATCCAATTTTTCTTTATTTAAATCGTTTGATACCCTCATCACCTTACTCTTATCTATGTTCACTTTTAACTTTCTACCTTACATACTCTCCCAAACTCGTCCACTAACCTTTGCAACTTTTCTTTAGAATCTCCCATAAGCACAGTATCATCAGCAAAAAGTAACTGTGTCAACTCCCATTTTGCATTTAATTCTCCATAATTTAATCCCACCCCTCTCCCCAACACCCTAGCATTTACTTCTTTTACAACCCCATCTATAAATATATTAAACAACCATGGTGACATTACACAACCCTGTCTAAGACCTACTTTTACCGGGAAGTAATCTCCTCTCTCCTACACACCCTAACCTGAGCCTCACTATCCTCATAAAAACTCTTTACAGCCTTCAGTAACTTACTACCTATTCCATACACTTGCAACATTTGCCACATTGCTCCCCTATCCACTCTATCATATGCCTTTTCTAAATCCATAAATGCAATAAAACTTCTCTACCTTTATCTAAATACTGTTCACATATATGCTTCACTGTAAACACTTGATCTACACATCCCCTACCCACTCTAAAGCCTCCTTGCTCATCTGCAATCCTACTCTCTGTCTTACCTCTAATTCTTTCAATAATAACCCTGCCATACACTTTACCTGGTATACTCAGTAAACTTATTCCCCTATAATTTTTACACTCTCTTTATCCCCTTCCTTTATATAAAGGAACTATACATGCTCGCTGCCAATCCCTAGGTACCTTCCCTCTTTCATACATTTATTAAACAAAAATACCAACCACTCCAGCACTATATCCCCCTGCTTTTAACATTTCTGTCATGATTCCGTCAATTCCAGCTGCTTTACCCCTTTCATTCTACGTAATGCCTCACGCACCTCCCCACACTCACATCCTGCTCTTCTTCACTCCTAAACGATGTTGTACCCCCCTGGCCAGTACATGAAATTATCGCCTCCCTCTTTTCATCGACATTTAAAAGTTCCTCAAAATATTCCCGCCATCTACCCAATACCTCCAGCTCCCCATCTACTAACTCCCCTATTTGTTTTTAACTGACAAATCCATTCGTTCCCTAGGCTTTCTTACCTTGTTTATCTCACTCCAAATTTTTTCTTGTTTTCAGCAAAATTTCTTGACAGATCCTCTCCCATTCTTTCATCCGCTCTTCTTTTGCACTCTCTCACCACTCTCTTCACCTTTCTTTTACTCTCCATATACTCTGCTCTTCTACTAACACTTCTGTTTTGTAAAACCTCTCATAAGCTACCTTTTCTCTTTTATCACACCCTTTACTTCTTCATTCCACCACTCACTCCTCTTTCCTCCTGCACCCACCCTCCTATAACCACAAACTTCTGCCCCACATTCTAATACTGCATTTTTAAAACTATCCCAACTCTCTTCAACCCCCACTACTCCTACTTGCACTAGCCCACCTTTCTGCCAATAGTTGCTTATATCTCACCCTAACTTCCTCCTCCCTTAGTTTATACACTTTTACCTCTCTCTTACTTGCTGTTGCCATTTTCCTTTTGTCCCATCTACCTTTTACTCTAACTGTAGCTACAACCAAATAATGATCTGATATATCCGTTGCCCCTCTATAAACATGTACATCCTGAAGCCTACTCATCAACCTTTTATCCACCAATACATAATCCAAACAAACTACTTTCCTTACGTGCTATATCATACCTTGTATATTTATTTATCCTCTTTTTCATAAAATATGTATTACTTATTACCAAACCTCTTTCTACACATAGCTCAATTAATGGCTCCCCATTTACATTTACCCCTGGCACCCCAAATTTACCTACTACTCCATCCACAACATTTTTACCCACTTTAGCATTAAGATCATTGCATTATTATTAATAATAATGAATTATTATTAAGGTTATTGTTATTATATTTTTAATACTATTAGTAGCAATAGTAATTATAATAGTAATAACAGTAGTCGTGGCAGTGGTAGTAGTTGAAGTACTCTCTCTCTCTCTCTCTCTCTCTCTCTCTCTCTCTCTCTCTCTCTCTCTCTCTCTTCTCTCTCTCTCTCTCTCCATTAATATAGAACTGCTAAAGCTCTCAACCAATATTCACAATCTTATTTCGAAACTTTCTAAACAATGGGCAAAATATTTCCTCTTCAACAATTAAAAACATTAAAATCACCCGTTATTTTTTCCACCTAAGAATTTCAGTCCAGTAATATTCAACCTTACTAACAATAGTAAGACAATTACTAACAATAGTAAGACAATTACTAACAATAGTAAGACAATTAGTACAGGTAGGCGGAATATTGTTTTACAGAAAAATCAGTTATTATTATAATCAAAGAAAGCGCTAAACCAACAAGGGTCATGCAGAAAGAAAAATCAAACTTTTTGTCCATACGAGTTTCTTAAATGCAACAGCCTAGTTTTTTATGTCTCCTCTGAACGTGTTTGGCAAAGGTATCAGACTAACCAATCACTGTCCAAACATGTTTGGTAGAGACAGACCGGCCAACCAATCACTGTCCAGATATGTTTAGTAGTAGTGGCTGACCTCTCTGTCAGTGTACTGATTCCCTCTTGACCTTTTAACTTGCAAAGGAAACAAAGAAAGAAAACGTCACATCATTAGGAAGCTGGTGAGGACTGCTACTCCTTTCTGCCACCCAACAAAAATCTTAAAGACTTTCAGATTATTTTCACAGTGGGATACAGAATTTGTTTAGGAAGGCGTCAAGCTGAGAACCAACAACATTAAGAACTCGTTCAAGAGCGAACACAGGGAGATTCAACCAGTATAACACCATTGTACCTTAAGGGAGGGAGAGTGTTCAGAGTGAGCTAACACATTTTACCATAATATATAATTAAACTCACTGTATAGCTAAAGCTATACCATAATCATTAACAGCCTAAATTGACAATTAACTTCAAGCGTTTGTTGTCCGCGACGCTTGCTTGTAGGGGTGGTAAAAAGAGGTTCCAGCCAGGTCATTAGACTGAGTCGACAAGAGACTACGGGCACTCCCAGGATAAACAGAGGTTTAATAATACAAGGAAGTAACAGAAGAAAGCGAAAAATACGACGATTAGTGTTACACATGAGTAATAACTGAAATGTTGTAATTTGCGATCACTTTCTGGTTTATATAGAAGGTTAATTGACATTATATTTAATAATAACGAGAACAATAATGTTGAATAAAATAGAATACTATAATAATAAAAATTTAAGTAATAAAAATAACTGATAATAAAAATAATAATTATTATTATTATTTTGTAGATACTTTCTTTTCCCAGTACATTATCAAGCACTCTTGACTTGACCTGATTTTGGCTGTCTGCTTACATTCCGATAACCTATCTTCTGGCTTTCTCTCTTTCCTCTTTGTCCTCCCTTTCATCTCTTTCTCGTGACTTTCTCACGGTTCACGAGCGACTTCTGTGAGTAGCAGTAGAATATAACAACTCTTCCTCTTGAATATACTGGCGGCCTCTTTGACAAAATTGGGAAAAAAATGGCAAGAGAGAGAGAGAGAGAGAGAGGGGGATATTTCCCCCCTGAGCGGATTGTTTATTGTACACTCCGAGCTCATCCTGTGAGCGGTAGAGCAAGAGAACGGAATTACAGAGGTCACAACGGGTATTTATCAGATCCCACTGGGTATAGGTGGTAGGGAAAAAAAGAAAAAGACACAAATGAAATGGCGTTCTTTAGTTGTAGAACGTTTCGCCCACCATTGAGCTTTATCCCCACTCTGCATCGTTACGTCTATAGTCAGTTTTTATCGCGTCCTGTGTCTTCGTGGTAATTGGAAAGGCAATTTAACAGAGACAACCTTTATCATAAGACTTTTCGCCCACGCGGGGACCTTACTTGATAAAACCCCACTGTACGACGTTTCACACACTGTGGAGATTTACTTATTGACCTGATAAAGCTCTCGGAGAGCGAAACGTGGTGGTAATATTTGCCCTTGTATTCCTTTTTTATCTAACATGTTGTGTACACTTCTCTTGTGTTTTTCTCTAAGTTCCTTAATTATCTTCTTATCTTACATACTTCGCCTGCTGATGTTAATCTGTTTATGTTTATTTCATAGGAATGTGTGTGTGTACTCACCTAGTTGTGGCTGCAGGGGTCGAGTCACAGCTCCTGGCCCCGCCTCTTCACTGGTCACTACTAGGTCACTTTTCCTGCTCCATGAGTTTTATCATACCTCTTCTTAAAGCTATGTATGGATCCTGCCTCCACTACATCACTCAGTATTCACTCTCCAGACTATTCCACTTCCTGACAACTCTGTTACTTAAGAAATACTTCCTAACATCCCTGTGATTCATCTGAGTCTTCAACTTCCAACTGTGTCCCCTTGTTGCTGTGTCTCATCTCTGGAACATCCTGTCTCTGTCCACCTTGTCAATTCCTCTCAGTATTTTATATGTCGTTATCATGTCTCTCCTATCTCTCCTGTCCTCTAGTGTCGTCAGGTCGATATCCCATAACCTCTCCTCGTAGGACATGCCCCTTAGCTCCTGGACTAGTCTTGTTGCAAACCTTTGCATTTTCTCTAATTTCTTTACATGCTTGGCTAGGTGTGGGTTCCAAACTGGAGCTGCATATTCCAATATAGGCCTGACATACACGGTGTACATGGTTCTGAACGATTCCTTATTGAGATGTCGGAATGCTATTCTTAGGTTTGCAAGGCGCCCGTATGCTGCAGTAGTTATTTGGTTAATGTGAGCCTCAGGAGATGTGCCCGGTGTTATACTCACCCCAAGATCCTTTTCTTTGAATGAAGTTTGTAGTCTCTGGCCCCCCTAGACTGTACTCTGTCTGCGCTCTTCTTTGCCCTTTCCCAATCTTCATGACTTTTCACTTGGTAGGGTTCAACTCCAGGAGGCAGTTTCTGGATCAGGCCTGCAGCCTGTCCAGATCCCTCTGTAGTTCTGCCTGGTCCTCGTCCGATTGAATTCATCTCATCAGCTTCACGTCATCTGCAAACAGGGATACTTCTGAGTCTATTCATTCCGTCATGTCGTTCACATATACCAGAAACAGCACCGGGTCTAGGACTGACCCCTGTGGAACCCCCCTCGTCACAGGCGCCCACTCTGGCAACTCGTCACGTACCATGACTCGCTGATGTCTTCCCGACAGGTATTCCCTGATCCATTTCAGCGCTATCCCTGTTATACCTGCCTGGTCCTCCAGCTTATACACTAATTTCTTGTGTGGAACTGTGTCAAAAGCCTTCTTACAGTCCCGGAAAACGCAGTGTACTCACCCCATTTTCTCTCTTGTCTTACTGCTGTCACCCTGTCATAGAACTCCAGTAGTTTTGTGACAAGGATTTCCCATCCCTGAAACCGTGTTGGCTGTCGTTGATAAGCTCATTCCTTTCTAGGTGCTCCACCACTCTTCTCCTGATAATCTTCTCCATGACCTTGCATACTATACATGTCAGTGACACTGGTCTGTAGTTTAATGCTTCGTGTCTGTCTCCTTTTTAAAAATTGGGACTACATGTGTTGTCTTCCATACCTCAGGTATAGATGTGTTGAAGATTGTTGTTAGTGGCATACATAGTGTGTGTGTGTGTGTGTGTGTGTGTGTGTGTGTGTGTGTGTGTGTGTGTGTGTGTGTTGTGCCTGTGTGCGTGAGGGAATCAACTGATCACAAACGGTCACACTTTATCCCTGGCCTCATGGGTTCTCATTGTACCTACTCATGAAACAGTGTAGGGAATCAGCGTCCATCACTTCCTCGTCCAGATCGTCCCACTTTCTAACCAACCTCAGGCTTGTAAAACAGTACTTCATGACATCTGTATGATTCACTGACTTCTTAAACTTGCAGGACTAGGCTCCATGCTGGTGCTGCGTATTCTGTAATCCACCTGGTATATGCTACATAAAGGATATTAGAAAATCAAAGCTATGGAATTAAAACCACTCCACCTCCAACTCTTTCAGTATTTGATTTGTCTCATGCATCTGGTGATATGCTTATCACTTGGTCCTCCTCATCCAAGGTTCATAACTTCTCTCCCACCTGTATGTCTTCCGTAATTGGTCTTCTCTCTCTCCTTCCCGGAGAGGTAAGGTTATTGTGATAAGACAGAGTATCCATCAAACGAGTAGAGACAATACGATGCAGCCTCAAGCACGCCTTGTTCCACCCACGGGTTTAGCGGTTCACATAATGTGTAATAATCTTTTTCAGAGATTTTCATAACTTTGCACTCGCTGGTGTTGACGTAGCAATAACCAGATCTAGAGAATGTACAGAGAACCTTTACTGCACATATAAGTTCCATCAAACACCTTAACTACTGGGAACGCGCTTGGAAGCCCTTGACTTGTACTCACTGGAGCGCAGGCGAGAGAGATACATCATAATCTACACCTGGAAAATCCTAGAGGGATTGGTCCCTAATCTGCACACAGAAATCACTCCCTACGAAAGCAAAAGTCTTGGCAGGCGATGCAACATACTCCCAATGAGAAGTAGGGACAACATTAATACACTAAGAGAAAACACAATAAGTGTCCGGGGCCCAAGACTGTTCAACAACCTCCCACCAGCCATAAGGGGAATTACCAATAGACCCCTGGTTGTCTTCAAGAGGGAGCTGGACAGATACCTAAAGTCAGTACTGGATCAGCCGGGCTGTGGTTCGTACGTTGGACTACGTGCGGCCAGCAGTAACAGCCTGGTTGATCAGGCCCTGATCCACCGGGATGCCTGGTCATGGACCGGGCCGCGGGGGCGTTGATCCCCGGAATACCCTCCAGGTAGACTCCAGGTAGCCGTTACCAGAAGTCAGTGGACGTCCTCTTGTAAGCTTCCCCTCTCTCAGTTATTTATTCTCATATCCTTTATCACATCTGTTCACGCAAATAAATCTTAACTTGAATAGCATGTGTTTCCTCTCCCTCTCTTTATGTTATATCTTTATCTTTGACTTTATTGGCTAAAAAAGTTAAAAGCTGACGAGGGAACTAGACGGCAGAAATAGTTTTAGAATAACAAAAGCAGGCTAGATAAATAACGAGAATGTTGATTACTGATGGGGAACGGGGAAGGTGAAGAGAAGCGCAAATATGATAACAGGAATGCCAGGAAAGCGATTGTTGGAGACAGGAGTAAGTTAGTAGAGCTGGAGTACCGGATGTATTTACCGATTTGTGTTTTGCGGGGATCGATACTCATCTCCTTGTGACTTCTGGCCTCTTTGCCTTCATCATATCCACTCTTGAAGCTGTGTATTGAGTTTGCCTGCACCACTGCATCATTCAAGTCATTCCACATTTCAACCTCCCTGAGACTTCAGAAATACTCGTCTGTGTTTTTTTTTAGCTTCCACCTGCGTCCCCTTCATACTGGTCCTGCTAATTCAAACAGTCTGTCCCTTTTAACCCTATCAATCCTTATAAGATTTTGCATATAGTAAACATGTCCCTCCTGTCCTTCTCTCCTCTAAGTTCGTCAGGTGTGAAGACTGTTTACAGGTCTGCAGATGTGTGTAATTTCGAAAAATATTTTTTGATTAGCAGATGTATAAGATTGTCATTTTCTTCAGTCTTTCAGATGTGTGGGGATATTGTACCGATTGTGGGACCTGAGGATGTGTAAAATGCATAAACGAAAAAGATAATATTACAGACAATAAAAGGACAAAGCTAAGTGTCTCACTACGGGGTGCAAATTAATCAAATTCCTCATACACAAAATATGATTGAATTCATAGAATAATGTCACGGTATACTTACGCAAATTTACAAAACTAAATCAGATTAAGAGTTAAATAGGTAATACATAGCTAAGCAATGTGAAAGGTGTTGCGTAGAAGTGATGATAGTGTTGTTGTTTTCAGTAGTGGTGGTGTCAGTGGTGGTGTCAGTGGTGGTGTCAGTGGTGGTGTCAGTGGTGGTGTCAGTGGTGGTGTCAGTGGTGGTGTCAGTGGTGGTGGGTGGAGGATGGTGATTTTAGAGATAGTGATGGTAATTGCGGTTGTAGTCATGATGTATGGATGTGATGGTGGTGGTGACTGGGGTGGTAGCGGCAGTGACGTTCATGGTGTTGGTAGTAGTGGTTGTAATAGTGGTGGTGGTTGCAGTGCTCAGAAAAAAAAGTTTATAAAAGAGTGATTTGATTGTGCTAGCGGTGTTATATTATACTAGTGGTGGGGTGGTGACTGCATTCGTGGTGAATGGAGGTTGGAGTGATGAGGTAGTAATAGCAATTGTGATGACGGTGGTGATGGGGATATGATGGTTGTTTTGGATGGGGTGGATGACTGTAGTCTGGTAGAGATTGTGAGGTTTTGTTTGTAATTGGAAAAGGGCTGTTGGTAGTCACTTATTATGCAGTCATGTAGATGGTAGTAGTGCTGGTCATAATTTTTGTGATGGTGGTGTTGGTTTTGTTGGTGATGATAGTGTGTAAGGTGGCAAGAAGTGTAGTGTCCTTGTAGTCGTGATGCGGGTGGAAGTGTTGGTGGTTGTAGTAGTTGTGGTGGTTGTATTGATAGTGCTGGTAGGCTTGTGAGTAGCAGAAGTCCTGCTGCTGGTTACAGTTTTGCTGCTGGTGGTAGCTGTGGTGGTAAAGGGGTGGTGGTGGTGGTGGTAGTGGTGGTGATAGTGGAGGTGGTAGTGGAAGTGGTGGTGGTACTGGTAGTGGTGGTGGTAGTAGTGGTGGTAGTGGTAGTGGTGGTGGGGTGGTGTTAGTGGTAGTGGCGGTGGTAGTGGTAGTGATGGTGGTAGTGGTGGTGAGGGTGGGAGTGGTAGAGGTAGTGGTAATGGTAGTGGTAGTGGTGGTGGTAGAAATGTTGCCTCCAGATCTGGGTGACAAGTGAAACTCAATCTTACTAATATTTTGAAACCTATCAGAAACTTGTTATTGGTCTCTCACAACTCATTAATGTGAGATACTTTAATCCATCATGTTATCACTTTAATTAAATTACTGAATATATTGCAGGTGAGCCTTTCAGATTATAGATTTCTGAATATTTGCATCTTATTTCTCAAGTGTGTGTGTGTGTGTGTGTGTGTGTGTGTGTGTGTGTGTGTTGGTACTCACCTAGTTGTATTTGCAGGGGTCGATTCACAGCTCCTGGCACCGCCTCTTCACTGGTCGCTACTCGGTCACTCTACCCGCTCCTTGAGCTTTATCATACCTCTCCTTAAAACTATGTATGGATCCTGCCTCCATTACATCACTTCTCAGACTATTCCACTTCCTGACAACTCTGTGACTGAAGAAATATTTCCTAACATCCCTGTGGTTCATCTGAGTCTTCAACTTCCAACTGTGACCCCTTGTCGATGTGTCCCATCTCTGGAACATTCTGTCTCTGTCCACCTTGTCGATTCCTCTCAGTATTTTATATGTCGTTATCATATCCCCTGTTACAAAAAGACACGATATCTATTAGTAATAGACATCTCCAGTGAACACTAGAAAGGATAGCCCTTCTAGCATTCAGCCTGTTACTGGGCTTTTGCAACAAAGTCAGTATCCTGGTTCAGTTATCCAACATTTTCAATAGTCCTCATGAGGATTACAACTGATAGGGTACTAACCAAAGCATAAAATTTAACATGTTTATTAACAAAGTTAGTGTCTAGGGTTTCAAAGTAAATAAATGTACATATGATCAGAATGTTCATTAAGTAATACATTAGGAAGTTAATTAGGAGGTTAGCTCCTACATTGCTCTCATATACAATAATGCTGTGCTGAGGGCACATATATCCAAATGACTCTGAAGTACCATCAGGTACAATGTCAATAAGTACAATAATAAAGATATAAGCAAATAAGAATATATGTGTGTATGAGTGAGCTCCAGGTAACTCTTAAGACTCGACTCAACCAGTGTCCGACTGAACTTCTCATAAGCTAGCTTCTCTAACAAACTAACAATCAGAACAGCTTGATTGACCAGTAAAATGACCAGTTCGCATAACAGCAATATAACAGGCAACAGCAACACAGCGTCAGGAACCAGGAGATAGAAAATCGACCCTAACTGGGGACCATCAATAGATCCTCCAAAACAGTCAATAAACTCCCTTTCTACTGAGCTAGGTTCAGCATAAACAATCCCAAACTGTGGCGGTGCACAGATGCCTTATCGAATTAGGTCAGGAGCTGTAGCTAGAGACCTGAGTTATCTCAGAGTGTCAATGTGACACACAACCCAGAAAAACGTCGAAAATCACTGTCTAGTCTATTCTCTGTGAACAGAGTTACACAGAGTCCTGAGAACTATGTTTCGTCTCACCACCGAACACATACTCTACCCAACAGAGTCTAAATGGCGAGAAAACAAGCAGAGACAGGAGAGAGGTGTTGTCTCAACGATGTCCAGCTGCGTAGTGCTCTCGAGGAAGGAGCAGCAGCCACCCACCTCAGGTGGAATCACGTGACTCCCTCCCAGCAACTTGACGCTGGCAGTATAACAAGCCTAGTGTCCTAATCGGTAATTTGCCAACTCCAAGGCAGCTACTACAAACATGCACATAATATATAATGTTACATCCTACCTATTACAAAAGCTAAGTCAAATAATGTCAAATAATAGTCAAATAGGTCAAATAATAATATAAAGCAAGATATTAACGATTTAGCTATTATCGAGAATATCAGCAATATAAAATTATAGAAAATGGAAATATACATCAATCACATATAAAAAGATATATACATAGGGGCCCATTCTGGGGCTGCAATATCCCCTCTATCCCTCCTGTCTTCCAATATCGTCAGGTCAATTTCCCGTAACCTCTCCTCGAAAGACATACCCCTTAGCTCCTGGACTAGTCTTGTTGCAAACCTCTGCACCTTTTCTAGTTTCCTTACATGCTTGAATAGGTGAGGGTTCCGAACTGGCGCTGCATACTCCAGTATGGGCCTAACGTACACAGTGTACAGGGTCCTGAATGACTCCTTATTAAGATGTCGGAATGCTATTCTCAGGTTTGTCTGGCGCCCATATGCTGCAGGAGTTATATGGTTGATGTGTGCTTCCGGAGATGTGCTCGGTATGATACTCACCCCAAGATCTTTCTCCTTGAGTGAGGTTTGCAGTCTTTGGCCACCTAGCCTATAATCTGTCTGCGGTCTTCTTTGCCCTTCTCCAATCTTCATGACTTTGCATTTGGCGGGGTTAAATTCGAGGAGCCAGTTGCTGGACCAGGCGTCCAGCCTGTCCAGGTCTCTTTGTATTCCTGCCTGATTCTCATCTGCTTTAATTCTTCTCATTAACTTCACATCGTCTGCAAACAGAGACATTTCTGAGTCTATCCCTTCCATCAAGTCATTCACATATACCAAAAATAGCACTGGTCCTAGGACTGACCCCAGTGGGACCCCGCTCGTCACAGGCGCACACTGTGATACCTCATCCCGTACTATGACTTGTTGTTGCCTCCCTGTCAGGTGTTTCTGATCCATTGCAGTGCCCTTTTTGTTATACATGCCTGATCCTCTAGCTTCTGCACTAATCTCTTGTGAGGAACTGTGTCGAAGGCTATCTTGCAGTCCAAGAAAATACAATCAACCCACCCATCTCTTTCGTGTTTTACTTCAGTTACTTTGTCATAAAACTCCAGTAGGTTTGTGACACAGGATTTGCCTTCCATGAATCCGAGCTGGTTGTCATTTATAAGCTTGTTCCGTTCCAGGTCCTCCACCACTCTCCTCTTGATAATCTTTTCCATGACTTTGCATACTATACATGTCAGTGACAATGGTTTATAGTTTAGTGCCTCGTTTCTGTCTCCTTTCTTAATCTGGGAACTCAGGTAGTTGCCCAGTTTCAAGGAATGTGTTGAAAATTGTGGTTAGTGGTACACACAGCGTCTCTTCTCCTTCTCTAAGGTCCCACGGAGAGATGATGTCCGGTCCCACCGCCTCGAGGTATCAAGGTCACTTAGCAGCTTCTTCACCTCCTCCTCAGTTGTGTGTATTTCATCCAACACTTGTTGGTATATCCCTTGTTGGTGTATCCCTCTGTTCTGTCCTCCCAGATTACTTTCTGTTTCCACTGTAAATACTTCCTTAAATCTCGTGTTTAGCTCCTCACATACTTTTTGGTCGTTTCTCGTGAGTTCCCCAGCTTCTTTCCTCAGCCTGATTACCTGGTCCTTGACTGTTGTCTTCCTGCTGATGTGGCTATACAACAGCTTCGGGTCAAACTTGACTTTCGATGGTATGCTGTATATATATATATATATATATATATATATATATATATATATATATATATATATATATATATATAATATATATATATATATATATATATATATATATATAATATATATATATATATATATATATATATATATATATATTTATTTATTTTATTTTTTATTAACACAAAGGCCGTTTCCCACCAAGGCAGGGTGGCCTGACAAAGAAAAACTTTCATCATCATTCACTCCATCACTGTCTTGCCAGAGGCGTGCTTACACTAAGCTACAAAACTGCAACATTAACACCCCTCCTTCAGAGTGCCGGCACTGTATTTCCCATCTCCAGGAATCAAGTCCGGCCTGCCGGTTTCCCTGAAACCCTTCATAAATGTTACCTTAGTTACACTCCAACAGCACGTTAAGTCCTAAAAAACATTTGTCTCCATTCGCTCCTATCTAACACGCTCACGTACGCTTGCTAGAAGTCCAAGCCCCTCGCACACAAAACCTCATTTACCCCCTCCCTCCAACCTTTTCTAGACCGACCCCTACCCCGCCTTCCCTCCAGTATAGATTTATACACTCTCGAAGTCATTCTATTTTGTTCCATCCTCTCTATATGTCCAAACCACCTCAACAACCCCTCCTCAGCCCTCTGGATAATAGTTTTGTACTCCCACACCTCCTCCTAATCTCCAAACTACGGATTCTCTGCATTATATTCACACCACACATTGCCCTCATCAGTTCTCACCAAACTAATAAAAAAAGCCAAACAATTGTACTACTCCAGCAGATTCACTGGAACAAGAGGAGATATAAAAAAGACCTGGAAAACACTCTCACAGATTCTGGACACCCATAAACTAAAAAAACTAGGGATATTGTCCTAACTTAACCAAACGAAATACCACTACAGCCTACTGATACAGTAAACAAGATAAATGACTTCTTCTCAACCATAGGATCAAATCTTCCCAGTAAAATCCCAGATACCAATGCCCGAGAAAGACATGACATCTCCACTGCCTCCAGCCTTCTCCTTGTTGCAACATTTACAACCCATGTCTCACACCCATACAAGAGTGTTGGTATAACTATGCTCTCATACATTCCCCTCTTTGCTTTCATAGATAAAGTTATCTGTCTCCACAAGTTCCTCAGTGCACCACTCACCTTTCTCCCCTCGTTAATTCTATGATTCACCTCATCCTTCATATACCCATCTGCTGACACATCCACTCCCAAATATCTGAACACATTCACCTCCTCCATACTCTCTCCCTCCAATCTGATATCCAATCTTCCGTTATCTAATTTTTTTGTTATCCTCATCACCTTACTCTTTCCTATATTCACTTTTCATTTTCCTTCTTTTACACACCCTACCAAACTCATCCACCAACCTCTGCAACTTCTCTTCAAAATTCCCCAAAAGCACAGTGTCACAAGCATAGAGCAACTGTGACAACTCCCACTTTGTGTTAGATTCTTTATCTTTAACCCCACACCTCTTGCGAACACCCGAGCATTCACTTCTCTTACAACCCCATCTATATATATATTAAACAACCACGGTGACATCACACATCCCTGTCTAAGGCCTACTTTTATTGGGAAACAATCTCCTCTCTCCTACATACTCTAACCTGAGCCTCACTATCCTCGTAAAAACTTTTCACCGCTTTCAATAACCTACCTCCTATTCCATACATTTGCAACATTTGCCACATTGCCCCCCTATCCACCCTATCATATGCCTTTTCCAAATCTTTAAATGCCACAAGCACCTCTTTACCCTTTTCTAAATATTGTTCACCTATATGTTTCACTGGAAACACTTGGTCTACACACCCCCTACCCTTCCTAAAGCCTCCTTGTTCATCTGCTGTCCTGCTCTCCGTCTTACTCCTAATTCTTTCAATAATAATTCTACCATACACTCTACCAGGTATACTCAACAGACTTATTCCCCTATAATTTTTACACTCTCTTTTGTCCCCTTTACCTTTATACAAAGGAACTATGCATGCTCTCTGCCAATCCCTAGGTACCTTACCCTCTTCCATACATTTATTAAATAAAAACACTAACCACTCCAAAACTATATCATCACCTGCCTTTAACATTTCTATCTTTATCAAATCAATCCCAGCTGCTTTACCCCCTTTCATTCTACTCACTGCCTCACGAACTTCCCCCCACTCACAACTGGTTCTTCTTCCCTCCTACAAGATGTTATTCCTCCTTGCCCTATACACGAAATCACAGCTTCCCTGTCTTCATCAACATTTAACAATTCCTCAAAATATTCTCTCCATCTTCCCGATACCTCTAACTCTCCATTTAATAACTCTCCTCTCCTATTTTTAACTGTCAAATCCCTTCGTTCCCTAGGCTTTCTCAACTTATTAATCTCACTCAAAAACTTTTTCTTATTTTCAACAAAATTTGTTGATAACATCTCACCCACCCTCCCATTTGCTTTCCTTTTACATTGCTTCTCCACTTTCTTAACCTCTCTTTTTCTCTTCATGTACTCCTCCCTCCTTACATCACTTCTACTTTGTAAAAACCTCTCATATGCTAACTTTTTCTCTCTTACTACTCTCTTTACATCCTCATTCCACCAATCTCTCTTCTTCCCTCCCACACCCATTCGCCTGTAACCACAAACTTCTGCTGAACATCTAACACTATATTCTTAAACTTACCCATACATCTTCTACCCCAATGCCTATACTCTCACTAGCCCATCTGTCCTCCAACAGTTGTTTATATCTTACCCTAACTGCCTCCTCCTTTAGTTTATAAATCTTCACTTCTCTCTTACTTGCTGTTTCCATTCTCCTTGTATCCCATCTACCTTTTACTCTCACTGTAGCTACAACTAAAAAGTGATCTGATATATCTGTGTCCCCTCTATAAACATGTACATCCTGAAGTCTACCCAACAGTCTTTTATCTACCAATATGTAGTCCAACAAACTAGTGTCATTTCGCCCTACATCATATATAGTATACTTATTTATCCTCTTTTTCTTAAAATATGTTACCTATAACCAAACCCCTTTCTATACAAAGTTCAATCAAATGCTCCCCATTATCATTTACACCTGGTATCCCAAACTTACCTACCACACCCTCTCTAAACGCTTCTCCTACTTTAGCATTTAGGTCCCCTACCACGATTACTCTCTCACTTGGCTCAAAAGTTCCTACACACTCGCTTAACATCTCCCAATCTGAAAGGAAGGAATGAAGGAAGAAAGGAAGCTAGGAAGGGGTTGTGAGGGGAAGAAGACATGCAACCCCTTTTGTGTTGACAGGTTGACAGGCAGTGAGGTGGTGAATAATGGTATAATATGTCATTTGACAGCTGCCTTAGCCTGACTCAGCAAATTTAGATGTCCACACACACTGCTTCAAGCACTAAGAGAAGTTGATGGAAAGTGTCCAGTCATTATATATGTGTATATATATTATAGAACAATAGTAATAAAAAAATTTTGCATTGTTGGTTTTGTGTAAAAACAGAGTTTGTAAACAATATAATGATAATAATGTTTGTGCAGTTGTTGTGTTGAGATACGAGTGTATATATGTACACTTCCACCTTACTTTGGTCTCACAGGCCACATAAGTTACTTGGAAAAAAAAAATGTGGAAAATACAAGAAACCTTAGATGGGTAAATACAGTGGACCCTCGGTTAACGAAAGGCTTAGTGAAAAAAGACCCAGTTTACCGAAAGCTTTTTTCGGTATCAGTTACCGAAAAATCCTTGGTTAGCGAACGTATTAGACCTGTCCGCCTGCTCTCGCCTGGCATGAGCCTGCGCAAGAACGCCAGTGAGCGTTGTTTACCATTGAGGCATTACCCAGTGTAGCTCTTTAAACATTGACAATATATTTGGTGTCTTTTTTGGTGGTTTAGTGATTGTCACTGCAAATAGGTACCATGGGTCAAAAAAGAGCTTCCTAGTGGCACCCCAGTGGTAGCATTCATGCAGGAGTGTAGCATTCATGCAGGGAGTGTAGCATTCATGCAGGGGAGTGCTAGCATTCATGCAGGGATTGTAGCAGGCATGCGGGGAGATAAGCATTCATGCAGGGAGTGAGCATGCAGGGAGTGTAGCATTCATGCAGGGAGTGTAGCAAGAAGGCGGGAGTGGGGATTCCTTCGTAGAGGCTGAAGAATTCCTCCCCCAACAAGTGTTTAATTGTGATGAAACAGGCCTGTTTTGAAGGAAATGCCCAACAGGACCTTCATTACTCATTACCTCATACCTATCTTCCAGATGCCTGCAAGTCTCTTCAATAAAGGTAAGTAAATGTTATTTATATTATATTTATTGTGAATATTTTTTATTAGACGGATTAATTGTATTTACATTATTTGTATGAAATAGGGTTTGGATTACGAAAGATTCAGTTTAAGTAATAGCTCTGAAATGGATTAATTTCGTTAACCGAGGTCCACTGTATAAGTGTACCGGTGGTGACATCTTGCCCAGCTATTGCCATAAACAGCTCATTTTCTGTAACTCGCCTCTAAGTCTCAGAGTATTACAGTCAATAAATTTTTTAGGCTTTAAACAATCGGCGAAATAATCCTAACATTTTGGTAAGAAAAATAATTTTTTTTTTTTCGAATATTTCCAGACATAGAATGACAGTTTCAGAAACGGGCCTCCGACGGTCAAAGGGTGTAAAACTCTTTCAATAGTTCATCAGAGACTGATTTGTTGAGTTTTAATTTCTCTATTTGTCTGAGGACCATGTCACTGATTATCCCAATCGTGAATGGTTTATTATCGTCCTGTTTTACATAATTATTTCTAGAATTTGTAGTATCTTCCTGAGTAAAAACTGAGAGAGTAAGTGTTGAAAAGTTTATATTTCCTTATCACTGTCAGTGATCTGACCTGATTACTCTCCAACCCCTTGACTGTCGGAGGCCTCTCTGGAAACTGCCATTCTATCGGGAAATATTTGAAAAAAAAAAAAAAAAATTTTTCTTATCAAAATGTTAAGATTATTTTCTGATTGTTAAATCCCCCAAAAATTTTGCGATAGTATTTACCAAGATAAAAGGGGTAAAGTTAAAAAAAATGAGCCTTTTTGGGAAAGTAATGCCCCAAAAATTTGGTTTTTTTCCTTTTTTTGGGGTTTTTTTTTTTTATATTTTATTTGTTTAATAACATGTGGCCTTTAGACCAAAATAAGGGAATGTGAATATACACTTTGTTTAACCCCCCAAAAAGACAAAATTAGTATCAATATTTTTAAAAACTTTTTACCCAACCAACAATAAAAAAAAAAAATTTTTTTCTATTGTTCTATAATATATATAAAATATATAATACTGCCTTTATCAACTCAATTTCACTTCAAAACTCCGGGGGGGTTTGTGTGTGTGTGTGTGTGTGTGTGTGTGTGACTCACCTATTTTCTCCCCAAATTTTGGGCCCGGGGGTCCCCCCCCTGGGCCATGGGAACCCCCCTTTTTTCATACCTCTGCTTAAAGTATGTATAAAAACACCTGTGACAACTCCATTTTTGTTAGATTTTTTTCTTTTTAAACCCCCAAAACCTCTTGCAAACACCTGCACTTTCACCTCTCTTAAAACCCCTTTTTAAATATATATAACAACCATGGTGACATCAAAATCCTTGTCTAAGGCCTGCTTTTACTGGGAAATAATCTCCCTCCCCTTCATACTCTGACCTGAGCCTCACTATCCTCATAAAAAAATTCACTGCTTTCAATAACCTACCTCCTATTCCATACACCTCAGCATCTGCCACATTGCAGCCCTATCCCCCCTGTCATATCCTTTTTTCCCAAAACCATAAATGCCACAAAAACCACTTTCCCTTATCTAAATACTTTTTTCACCTATATGTTTCACTGTAAACACTTGGTCTAAAACCCCCCTTTCCTTTTCCCAAAACCTTGTTCATCTGCTGTCTTACTCTGTCTTATTCTTAATTCTTTCAATAATAACTCTCCCTTTTCACTTTTCCAGGTATACTCAACAGACTTATTCACCTAAAATTTTTTTTACTCTATTTTGTCCCCTTTGCCTTTATTCAAAAGGAAATATCACCTCTGCTAAATTTTTGGACCCCCCTTCCTTACATTTATTAAAGATGTAGTGGTCCCCCTTTGGTTTTTGATTTTTTAAAAAGTTCCAGGGGGGGGTCAACTAAAACCAAAAACGGCATAAACCAATACTATTTTCCCCATAAAAAAAAGAAAATTCATTTAAACGTTTCAAACCCAGGGTTTGGAAAAAAAAAAATTTTGGGGGCCCTTAAGATAGATTTACATGCACAAATGAATGAACTGAATTTGGCACTTAAACCCTTTTTGAAGACTAATGTTGCTGGATGGAAGACAGGGAGGAGGGGGAAAAGGGAAGTTTTAGTTTTATATCTTTATTATGCACCCCTAAACCTGTGGGGGGTAGTCAAAAAAATTTCGGGGACATAATGGGTCCCGGGACTGGACCCCCAAAATTAAATAGCTGAGCAAGTTACAAAGGAATGAACTAACAAGCTACAAAGGTAAAAAAAAAGCTACAATTAAAAGGTAATGAAAAACCCCTGAGTAAATTTACTTTTTTTTTCGTTTTTACATGGTTACAATCATGAACAAATTATAACCCAAAGAACACTTATAGTCTACACCCAGTCACAACTGTAATGAGTTCTTGGGGAAATTTTGTTGTTGGGTCACAATACACACTTACATATACACATACACACACACACATACACACACATATATACATAAAACACACACCCCACACACACATATATACATCACACACACGCCCCACAACAGTCCCAGCCTTCAATCGACATTTTTCAGGACAAAAAAAGGGGGTTTTTCCCCCGCGCGCCTTAAAAAAAACCCCCCCCACACACACACACACACACACACACACACACACACACACATACGTAGCAATGCTTTTTACAGGGAGCAAAGTCAGTTTTTTTTCAGAATGGTCTGTAATATACCA
>WNWK01006210.1:80000-108941 GCA_009830355.1 Cherax destructor | reverse complement strand
AATTTAAAAAAGAAAAATTTTTAAAAAAAGGAATCAATGGAAATTTTTTGGGGTGTTTTGGGGTTAAAAAAGGGGGAACTTGACAACAAATACCTAATAATTTTCAAAAAAAACAAATTTTTACGAGCCTGTGTGTGTGTACCCCCCTTTTGTCCCTGTTTGTTTTTTTGGGGGATCGGGGCCCATTTGGGGCCCCCCTCTTCTCCCCCCAAAAAATTTTCCATCCCAAACAGGTTTTTTTTTACCTCTTTTTGGGTTTGTAAATCCTGCCCCCTTTTTTTCCCCTTTTTCCCCAAGACGTTTCCCCCTGACCCCAACAGTAAAAAATTTTTCCTATCATTCCTGTGATTTTTTTAAAAAGTTTTAATTTTCATTTTTTGTTTTTTTAAATTTTGTCAGGATTCTTTTTTTTTTAAAAATTAAACCTTTGAATTCAATCATGTATTTAGTGGTGTTTTGGGAAAAATAATAATTCAAAAAAAAAGACGTTTAACAGTAGATTTCTTCATTTATTTTGGGGAAAAAAAGGAAAAAAAGACATTTGAAAAAAGGGGCCTTGTACTTTTGGTTATTTTATTTTAAAAATTTTCCCGGGGGGCCCGTGGTTTTTTGGGCCACTACAAAAAAGGTGGAAGATGAGGGTTTGGGGGGTTTTGGCCCCTTCCCCTGGAAAAATGCCCCCTTTGGGGGGGGAAAAAACCTTCCCCCGTCGGGGGGACTAACCCCCCAAAACTTCTCCAGTGGGGGGGCCTAACACTTCCCCTTTTTTGGGGGGCCCCAACACTTCCAGTCGGGGCTCCCCTTTCCCGTCGGGGGGGCTCAACACTTCCCCCCGTCGGGGGGGCTAAAACCCTTTTCCAGTCTGGGGGACTCAACACTTCTCCAGTCTGGGGACTCACACTAGAATGAATCAGTCTGGGGGACTCAACACTTCTCCAGTCTGGGGACTAACACTTCTCCAGTCTGGGGACTCAACACTTCTCCAGTCTGGGGGACTCAACACTTCTCCAGTCTGGGGACTCAACACTTCTCCAGTCTGGGGACTCAACACTTCTCCAGTCTGGGGACTCAACACTTCTCCAGTCTGGGGACTCAACACTTCTCCAGTCTGGGGACTCAACACTTCTCCAGTCTGGGGGACTCAACACTTCTCCAGTCTGGACTCAACACTTCCGCTGGGGACTCAACACTTCTCCAGTCTGGGGACTCAACACTTCTCCAGTCTGGGGGACTCAACACTTCTCCAGTCTGGGGACTCAACACTTCTCCAGTCTGGGGGACTCAACACTTCTCCAGTCTGGGGACTCAACACTTCTCCAGTCTGGGGACTCAACACTTCTCCAGTCTGGGGACTCAACACTTCTCCAGTCTGGGGGACTCAACACTTCTCCAGTCTGGGGGACTCAACACTTCTCCAGTCTGGGGGACTCAACACTTCTCCAGTCTGGGGGACTCAACACTTCTCCAGTCTGGGGGACTCAACACTTCTCCAGTCTGGGGGACTCAACACTTCTCCAGTCTGGGGGACTCAACACTTCTCCAGTCTGGGGACTCAACACTTCTCCAGTCTGGGGACTCACATCAGCTGGACCCTTCTCCAGTCTGGGGACTCAACACTTCTCCAGTCTGGGGACTCAACACTTCTCCAGTCTGGGGACTCAACACTTCTCCAGTCTGGGGACTCAACACTTCTCCAGTCTGGGGACTCAACACTTCTCCAGTCTGGGGGACTCAACACTTCTCCAGTCTGGGGACTCACACTTCTCCAGTCTGGGGACTGCAACACTTCTCCAGTCTGGGGACTCCTCCAGGGGACACACTCTCAGTCTGGGCCACCAGTCTGGGGACTCACACTCTCCAGTCTGGGGACTCAACTTCTCCATCTGGGGTAATTCTTCTGGGGACTCACCTTTCCAGTTGGCTGACATCTCCAGTCTGGGGGACTCCAGCACTTTCCAGCTGGGGACTCCACTTCTCCATGTTTCTCTGGGGACTCAAACTTCCGTCTGGGGACTCAACTCTGTCGCTCCAGTTTGCGGACTCAACTTCTCCAGTCTGGGGACTCAACACTTCTCCACTGGGGACTCCAGATTCTCCAGTCTGGGACAACACTCCAGTCAGGGGAACACTCTCAGTCGGGGACTCAAATTCTCTCTGCTCAGACTTCATTACTCATGTTGCTAACTACCTTCACGGGCTCAACACTCTCCAGTCTGGGGGACTCACATTACCATCTGGGGGACCAACACTTTCCAGTCTGGGACTCACACTTCTCCAGTCGGGACTCAACACTTCTCCAGTGGGGACTCAACACTTCTCCATCTGGGGACTCAACACTTCTCAGTCTGGGGACAAACTTTCAGTCTGGGACTCAACACTTCTCCATTGGACTAATTCTAGTCTGGACTCACACTTCTCATCTGGGGACTCAACACTTCTCAGTCTGGGACTCAACACTCTCAGTCTGGGGACTCACACTTCTAGTCGGGATCAACACTTTCGTTGTGGACTTCATTTATTGGGGACTCAATTCTCTCAGTTATCAAATTTCCAGTCTGGGACCAACACCTAGTGGATAATCTGTTGGGACTCTTTTAGTCTGGGGGATCATACTTAGTGGGGCCACGGCTCCAGCGCCAATTCCACTCTTTAGGCTTCACTTTCAACTGGTAATTTATCATTTAGAATTTATTTACTTACACTTTCATCTGGGAAACACTTCGCTCCGACATCTTAGGTTGTCTCAACATTCCAGCGGGACCACATTCCAGCTGGGGATCAACACTTAAGGGAATGCTATAAGCTGCATAGACCCTTTTTCGTTGAATCCCCTCAACATCAGTATTATCCGGAATAGCAGTGATTTGTTTCTGTTCGATTGCACAAATCAAATACTGATTCCCCTTTGCGAATAATTTCTGGCATTTATTACTTTTCATACATATTTGTAATGCAATTCTTTTTTCTAAGTTTTTTCCAAAAAGTCTCGAATAAATTGTAGGGTTTTTTTCGGTATTTCTAAAAGTGTATATTACGTCTATATTGTCTTTTCTAATTTATATTTATGGTTTTACATCAGAGTTGTATATTCAGTATATTTTTTTTTTTGAAGAATTTTCCGCGCTACACCATAAGAATAAATAATGAGAACACTGATATAAAACAGTTTTGTTATGATAAAACCAGGGAAGGTTTGACTAGTAGGGCGGCAGTCGGGGTCCTGACAGACACCAGTTCCAGCTCTTTTTAAATGTGTCTTTCCTTTTTAAAAGCTTCATTGAGCATTTAATCAATTTAAATTTTTTTTGTATTTTAAAAAAACCCCTTTTTCCTTTTTCATTACCTGGAAAATGAAGGGGGCAGCTACACGTGACAATAGTTAAGGTTCTTTCCCTATTCATGTTCACCAGAGCAGAACATTTAAAGCTGATAATAAAGCTTTTTTTGTAAATTGTCCCAGATATAACCATGTACCAAAAATTGTGTTTTTTTTTCCATATAGTTATTTATAATTTGTAAGAGTTGAAAACAGGTTACTAATTGATTCCTATGGGTAATGCCTAAAAAAATTTAATATTTTTTTGGGGGAATATCCCAGTCTAACCAAATATTTTTAAGACTCTCTTAAGTTAACTAAACCTTTTTCTAAGACTGAAGACTTTACATGCATCAAAATGCTGCTTTTGCCTCAAAAAAAAAAAAAAAAAAAAAAAGCAAGACTTAAAATTTTAATAGAATACTTTTAAAATAATTAAAGGGCAAGACCACACCACAGTAGCAACATCCCCCGATCTGTGGGGAACATAAGAACATAAGAAAGGGGAAACTCAGCAGGCCTGTTGGCCCATACTAGGCAGGTCCTTACATTCCACCCCATAACAAGATATTTGTTCAACCCCTTTAAAGCACCAAGAAAAAAAACGATAATTCTTTTCCATGTGCAATTCCCCTCAAACCAACCTCTCACTCATTTTCCAACCTAAATTTGAAACTACCCAAGGTCCTAGCTTCAATACCCCTACGGAAAGACTGTTCCACTCTCAAACCCTATTTCCAAACCAATACTTTCCTATATCCTTTCTAAATCTAAACTTATCTAATTTGAACTATTACGGGTTCTCTTTGGAGAGATATCCCGACCTTATTTATATCCCCTTGTTAATACCCATTTTCCACTTGTATACCTCGATCATGTCTCCCTCATTCTAGTCTTACAAGTGAATGTAATTTAAGGGTCTTCAATCTTTTTCGTAAGGAAGATTTCTAATGCTATGTATTAATTTAGTCATTCTACGCTGAATGTTTTCAACGAATTTTGTCCATTCTGTAATATGGAGACCAGAACGAGCGCCTAATCAGGTGGGGCCCTTTATAATGATGTATAAAGCTGTAATATAACCCTGGACTTCTGTTGCAACACTTTTTGAAAAATCCCAGTAATCTATTTACCTTATTACGTACGCTTAGGCATTGCTTCTTGGTTTAAGGTTGCTGCACCATAACCCCCAAGTCCTTTTCGCAATCTGTATGGCTAAGTTCAAATTTTTAACTTATAAGTGTTTGGGTTAGACACTCGAGCTTCAGAACTTTGCATTTATCTACAGAACTGCATCTGCCACTTTTCTGACCAGGAATTGAGTTTTCTAAACCTCCTGAAGTTCCCTGACATATACGTTTGAATCAATTATCCTTATCTTCGTGTCATCAGCGAATTTGCTCATATCATAGTAATTCCCTCACGGTCATTGAATAATTATAAACAACAACGGGCCTAAGACTGATCCCTGTGGAACACCACTTGTTACAGATCCCCACTCGGATTTAACCCCCTTTATGACACTCTCTGCTTCCTTTGGGAGCCATGACTCATCCATGACAGCACTTTTCCCCAATGCCAGAGCGCCACTTTCTTTTAACAGTCTCTGGTGTGGTACTTATCAAAAAGCCTTACTAAAATCTAAATAAACAATATCGAATTCTTTATCGGATCAACAGCCTCAAAAGCTTTACTGAAGAAGGTTAATAAATTAGATAGGGAGGAACCCCTCGTGAATCCATTTAGTATCATTAATCAAATTATGGTTATCTAGATGACTTCTTAATATCAGCTATAATTGACTCTAGTAACTTGCCCACAATTGAGGTTAGGCAAGGGGTAATTTGACGGTAGTGACTTGTCCCCGCTTTAAAAATAGGGAAATTTCATTAGCCATCTTCCAATATCAGACACTACACCTGTTTGAAGAGATAAATTAAAAATGTTAGATATTGGTTCACAGAGTTCCATTTTGTTCCTTAAGAACCTGAAACTCTTCCAAGAATTAAGATTAGTCCAATTTATCATTAAATTCTTCCCAAATTGTATTAATTATAAAATGAACCAATTTTATAAACCAAAAGAAATATTCAATTATTTTCAAAACTACTTTTATGAAACATGATTATATTATATTCCCTTTTAACCGGACTGCTTGATACAACCTTCTCAGCATTCTGAAAATCAATTGGATGGTTAAAATCTTCACATGAATAAATAGAGCATTAGAATCTTTTTCCCCGTTCTAATTTCTATATTTATGTTGTTTTAATCTTAGTTCAAGACTTTTACCAGTTTCAGAAAAACTTTACGCATATTTCAGGGAATCTTATGACACATCCGTCAGATTTTGGGGAATTTGTTATCAAAAGCTTTTACTGTATCAAGATTTTTAAATACACTTTGATATTAAAATTTTAAGAAAGGAAGGCATATCAACCAAGTTTTTTTTTTGGGAAGGGAGAACCAACAATTTTTTGAATAGGTTATTGTTTGGATTGTGGGTATTTAAAATTTTAAGATTTACACTGGTTTTTTTTAAACATTATTTTCATAAATTTTAGAGACTTCTAAAATAATGATTTAAAATACCCAAGAAACGAATTGATAAATCGTTTAAAATAGATAGAAATAATTTTTAAATTCAAAAGGGACAACCAACCTTATTTGTACATTCCTTCTTTGCCTCCATGGATAAAAAGGCCGTTTCACCGGAGTAGTGACCCAAAAAAGAAAGAAACACTTTCACCATCACTCACAAAAAATCATTGTGTTTGCAGAGGCCTAACATGACAGTTTAGATGTCACTCCAAACAGCCAATATCCCAAACCCCTTTTAAAGTACAGGCATTGGACTTCCCACTCCAGGATTCAGTCCGGCTAAGCTATTTTCCTGAATTCTTTACAAAATATTACCTTGCTCACACTCTGCTCACACTCCTAAAACTTCTTTTACAGGACGAACCCACCCCTTTTCCTCCACTACAAATTTATTACACCCTCCAAGTCAACCTATTTTGCTTCATCTCGAAATGACCAAACCAACTTAATAATCCCTCTTCAACTCTCTGAACAATACTTTTAGTAACTCAACACCTCTTAATTTCCACTTTACGAATTATCTGCATAATATTTACATCACACATTGCGCTTAGACATCTCCCACTGCCTCCAGTCTCCTCCTCGCTGCAGCATTTACAACCCATGCTTCACACCCACATAAGAGTGTTGGTACCACTATACTCTCGTACATTTCCTTCTTTACCTCTATAGATAACGTTTTCTTTTTGTCTCCACTGATACCTCAATGCACCACTCGCCTTTTTTTATCATTAGTTCTATAATTAACCTCATCTTTCATAAACCCATCTGCTGCTAAATCTACTCCCAAATATCTGAACAATTCACTTCTTCCATACTCCCTTCCTCCAATGTGATATCCAGCTCTTTTTACCTAACTCGTTTGATACCCTCATATATATGTTCACTTTCAACTTTATTTACAACTCTCCCAGACTCGTCCGCTAACCTTCCCAACTTCTTTTGGAATCTCTCGAAATCACAGCATCACAACAAAAAGTAACTGTTTCAACTCCCATTTTGTATTTGATTCCCATAATATAATCCCACCCCTCTCCCTAACACTCTAGCATTTACTTGTTTACAACTCCATCTATTCTAGAATTATGTTAAACAACCATTGACATTATCCGTTCCTGTCTAAGACCTACTTTTACTGGAAAATAATCTCCCTCTCTCCTACACTCCCTAACTTAAGCCTCACTATTCTCATAAATATTCTTTACAGCATTTAGTAACTTACTACTAATTCCATACACTTAACACATCTGCCACATTGCTTCCTATCCACCCTATTATATGCCTTTTCAAATCTATAAATGCAATGAAAACTTTCGTACCTTTATCTAAATTTTGTTCACTTATATGTTTTAATGTAAACACTTGATCTACACCCCCTACTCATTCTAAAACCTCCTTGTTCATCTGCAGTCCTGCTCTCTGTCTTGCCTCTAATTCTTTCAATAATAACCCTACCATGCACTTTACCTGCTATACTCAGTAAACTTATTCCCCTACAATTTTTACTATTTATTTTGTTCACCGTCCCTTTATATAAATGAACTACACATGCTCTCTGCCAGTCTCTAGGTTCCTTCCCCTCTTTCATACATTTATTGAACAAAAGTACCAACCACTATGCCCCTGCTTTTAACATTTCTGTCATGATCCCGTCAGTTCCAGCTGCTTTAATCCCATTCATTCTACCTAATGCCTCAAACACTTCCCCCACACTCACATCCGGTTCTTCTGTAAAGATTTATATTCTAAAACAAACACGAGACACACAAAAATGTATTTTCGTTTACTTTTTTCATAAATGTTTGTTTATTACTCGAGAACGACTTATTCGGTTTGCCTCAAATCTTCAACGTTTGCGTTATGTATCTTGGGCAGGATTCAGGAACCTATTTTCCTGCTCTGGCGCCGTATACACAATGCTACTTAAGTCATTCCCATATTTTGTTTCCACGTGATAGGTTGAAACACGCTCTTTAATCGGCTTCAAAATTTCAATACTCGTATAGTTTACTTATAGTAGTAGATTCTTAATGGAGTGTAGACTCTTGATCCAAGAAAATGTACTTATCCTCTCCTTGCGTGGATCGAATTTGAATGGAATGCGGTGGTGCCGTTTTACCAATTTTAATGTAGAAATAGTATTGTTGATCATTTTATTGTACATTATTGCAATACTTGTCCTTCTTGATTGTGACGGACTCTTGATCAAAGGAACTAGACAATATTACCATTGCTTAGGTCGAAATTGTCGCAGTATAATAGCTTAATAGTGATGATCGTTCTGGACTAAGATCTTGCAATATTTATTGAATTTTACATCAAACTAATTACTGCACCTGTGTCACACTATATTCAGTACTCTCCATTATATAACTTTTTACAGATTGCACTGTAACTGTGCTACAGTAGTCAGCACTGCAGTTGTATAATGTTATTATTATTACTACAGACAGGTGGCGCTGTAGTCAGCGCTGTAGCTGTGTATCTCAATATGAGGTAAGTAGGTGTGACACATTACAAGTATGTTACATTACATTACAGTGGTTTATTATCGCCTGCATGTTACCTTTCTTACATTTTTGTCCATTATTCAGTTTCGATAAGGTCAGTACTGTGTGTGTGGCTACTTTCGTAATTGCAGGAGTGTTACATTGCAATCAATGCTTCAGCTGTATAACTTTACTGACTGTATTGTAACTATGTTATTTTGTAATTAGCACTCAGACAGAAATGCTGCATAACAATCTACAGAGCAATTATGTAACTTGACAATTAATGTCATATATCTTACGCTTTTAATTAAATTGTAGTGTTATATTACTGTGGGTACTGCAGCTGTGGTGCATTACATTAAATGCTTCATC
This sequence comes from Cherax destructor, assembly GCA_009830355.1. Lineage (NCBI taxonomy): Eukaryota > Metazoa > Arthropoda > Malacostraca > Decapoda > Parastacidae > Cherax > Cherax destructor. Next base: position 100,160 of record WNWK01006210.1, on the reverse strand, counting down.
AATTATTATTGCAGTATTGCAGCCCAGAGGTCATCAAGGTTCTCGTCTTTCTTCTTATTTTGCTTCTAGTATATCTATAATTACACATGGCTGTGACAAATTATATAACAGACAGTACTTGAACAGTGCATATAGTAATGATGTATTCAATATAGAATGTATAGAAATCCTGTCAATAATAATATTCACACTTCAACACGGTGTAAAATGGAAGACAAATAGATCAAAATAAGAAGACGTAACTATGAAAAACATCATTATTTTGATATTTAAAATATTCACATTGAGTATAAATAAAACTTTGATTATGAGCTCTTTTACAAGATACATTAAAAACTATATATACCCTAACACTGTTTAAGTTTATTAATTAAAAAAAGGGTCGACCAAATACTATTATGAATTCGAGCTGGGGACCATCAGCGCCCCGTCAGCCGCTTTCACTGTGTGTTATGTGTCTCCCTGCGTAATTACTCTTCTTTTATAAATATATCCATTATTGTGTCTCTTCAAATTTACTTGATTGTACTGTAATATTTTAGATTCTTAAATATTTTTCCAGTTATGTAACGTTAGAGTCTGTCGTATAAGTGTGTTAAGAAACATAATTAATTATGGAGCAGTGTTCCAATATACAGTACTGTAGGTATGTTAAGTTACAGTCAGTGATGCAGTTGTATAACTTTATTACAAAAGTGTATTGCTGCATTCAGTACCAGAGTTGTGTTAACTTACAGATAAAACTTCATCTCTTATTTATAACAAACAGTAATGAGTGTGTTGCACATTACTGTCAGTACTGAAGCAATGTTGCATGACAAGACGAGCTGTATCAGAGCTTTATTACAGTTTGCACAGTTTGCACACTATCTATTTCACGTTGGTTAGTTAAGCAGCTTTGTTGTGTTGAAGTCTGTACAGCAGCTAAACTCTTCTAGAGTTACTACCATGTCTGTATTATGCTGTAGTTAATATTGCCGCTGTGTTACGTTATAGTCAGTCACGCCTTTAACTGTGTTATGTGTTACATATGGTCTGTACTGTAGCAGTGTTTCGTTACTGTAAATACTGTCACAGGCTTACTTTAAATTAAATAGATTTAATATTCTACAGCCCTAACTCTGCCTGTGTTACAATACAATAAGTACTGCGTTATATATATACATTGCCATAGTTATATGTTGCCATTTTTTTTTCCAACAAGTCGGCCGTCTCCCACCGAGGCAGGGTGACCCAAAAAGAAAGAAAATCCCCAAATAGAAAATACTTTCATCATTCAACACTTTCACCACACTCATACATAATCACTGTCATATGTTGCAATATTTATATACACTTTATAGTTTATAGTTATATATTGCCATATAAATGATAAACTTACTGGAATAAAGTCTTAAATTGATTCTAGTTTGACTAACTAGGAGATGGAAGGTGGAGCTTTAACAAGTTCCCTAAATTGTTTTCTTGTTTAGTTTGTTCTTTTCTTCGGGTCACTTGACCATATTTAGCAAACTTTAGTATAATTACTTGCTAACACTAACAGTGTAATTAATCAGAATAAGGAACCCTCCCTTGCTTGTGTGTTGGTCGTAAAAACATAGACACTAAACTTCACATATTAGAATAATAAGATAATATGATTTGAAAAAGAGTTCATAAAATAGAGGAAGAAAATTATAATTATTTTATTATAAAAATAGATTAATTTAATTATTACTTATGCAGGATAAATATATGAAATAAACAAGGCGGCCAAAAATTATATGAACGACAACATATTTACATTTGAACGACAACATATTTACATATTTAATAAAACACTGTTATTACAGCGCATAAAACACTGTTATAACAGCCCATAAAACACTGTTGTAACAGCACATGAAACACTGTTATTACAGCCCATAAAACACTGTTGTAACATCACATAAAACACTTTTGTAACATCACATAGAACACTCTTGTAGAAGCACATAAAATACTGTTGTAACAACACATAAACACTTGCAACAACACAGAAACACTGTTGTAGCAGCACATAAAATACTGTTGTAACAACACATAAACACTGTTGCGACAACACAGAAACACTGTTGTAACATCACATAAAACACTGCTGAAAAACACACAAACACAGAACCACCGATGTAACAACACACAAATCTCCCCCGTAATAATTCCCCTTTTTTTCGTAACACTTCATTTACTATTGTAAAAGAACCGAAACACTCGTATAAGAGAACAAAAATAACATAAAATATATTGCAACACCAAAACACTTTTTGTAATAACACACAAAACACTGTTCTAACATTATACAACCCACTGTTGGGACAACACACAGAACACTGCTGCAACAGTACACATACACACACACTAATATCAACAAAAACACACTGATGTAATACAAAACACCGCCGTATCGGGAACAAAAGACATCTGTAACAACAGACACACTAGTGTTGTAAGAGTATACAAAACACTGTTGAAATAGTAAAGAAAATACCGCTGTATTAGTACACAAAACACTGCTTTAATAACACCCAAAACACTGCTGTATCAACACACACAACACTACTGTAACAACACAAAAATAATATTACATCAGCACAAGGAAAACTTCTGTAACGGTGCGTAAATCACTGTTGTAACAGAACACAAAATACTGTTTTAAGTGTACACAAAACACTACCAGCAAAACAATTCACAGAAACACAAATCACACTGCTCTACATGAACGAAAAACTCTGCTGTCCGAGTACCTAGAAAACAGCTGTTACAATACAAGAAACACTGCCATTACATCACAAAAATTTCTGCTTCGTATAAGGACACAAAACACTGATGTACAAACATATAAGAACACTGTTGTTAGAACACACAACACAGACGTAACACCATAAAATATATCACTGTAAATTACAAAAACACTGCTGTACTGGCACATAAAACACTACAAAACACTGCATAAAACACTGCCGTAACACCACACACAACACTGCTGTAACACCTTACAAAACACTTGTAAAAGCACGCAAAATATTGCTGTAATAACACAAAATTCTGTTGTTGTTGTACACAAACATTGCTGTACCAAAATACAACTCCCCACTGTAACAACAAACCCATCCTGTAAGAGTACACAAAACAATATTCAAACAACCCATAGAACACTGATGGAACAATACGCAAAACACTGTTGTAATATAAAAAAACACTGTTGAAGTGCACAAAACACTGTTGTAATAAACAAAACACTGACTTGAAAACACATAAAACACTGCTTTAATACACAAAAACTGCTGTAATGCAAAAAACACTGCTGCAACAATACATAAAACACTGCTGCAATACACAAAACACTGCTGTAACAACACACAAAACACTGCTGTAATACACAAACACTGCTGTAATACACAAAACAGCTATAACAACACACAAAACCCTGCTGTAATACACAATACACTGCTCTAACAACACACAAAACATTGTTGTAATACAAAAAACACTGCTGTAATATACAAAACTCTGCTGCAATACACAAAACACTGCTGTAACAATGCACAAAACACTGCTGTATCAACGCAAAAGACACTGCTGTAGCAACGCACAAAACACTGCTGTAATACACAAAACACTGTGGCAACAACACACAAAACACTGCCGTAATACACAAAACACTGCTGCAAGAACAAACAAACCATTGCTGTAACACACAAAACACTGCTCTAACACACAAAACACTGCTGTAATACACAAAACACTGCTGTAATACACAAAACACTGCTGTAATACACAAAACACTGCTGTAATACACAAAACACTGCTGTAACACACAAAACACTGCTGTAACACACAAAACACTGCTGTAACACACAAAACACTGCTGTAATACACAAAACACTGCTGTAATACACAAAACACTGCTGTAATACACAAAACACTGCTGTAATACACAAAACACTGCTGTAATACACAAAACACTGCTGTAATACACAAAACACTGTCATCACATAATAAGCCTCGAGCACAACACACTTCGTTGGTATTTATTACTTCATAAAACAGTGGCCTGCATCGCAATCATTTGAGAGAAACAATGTTCATAGTGATTTTTGGCAAAGAATACACCCATAGAAATAAAAAAAATTTTAAATTTAAAATTTCCGCGAGACAGTTTTTTGTGTAGTCTTTTTTCATTGTATAATACAACTCCCACAAGAATACTTACATTACTTATACCGGCTAAGAAAACTAGACTAGGAAACTCGATAAAAAGTATATTGGAAATAAATGTCTAAAGATTATAGGTAAAAAAATAAGGAAGAGGGAATAACCTATTTGACGTAGTGGTGAGGATGGTGTGATCCACGACGGTGGATCTGAGGATGGTGTTATCCACGACGGTGGATCTGAGGATGATGTTATCCACGACGGTGGATCTGAGGATGATGTTATCCACGACGGTGGATCTGAGGATGATGTGATCCACGACGGTGGATCTGAGGATGATGTTATCCACGACGGTGGATCTGAGAATTTTGTGATCCACGACGGTGGATCCCACTTAGAGAATAAGACTCTTACATTGAAAATTCTAATTATATTATTAAATAATCATAGTTATAAAATTCAAGGATTATGTGGATTAAAATAAGGGTCGGATGCGAAAATTGGGTCATAATAAGCGTGTATGCACCTGGAGAAGAGAGGAGTGTAGTGGAGAGAGAGAGATTTTGGGAGATGTTAAGCGAATGTATAGGAACTTTTGAACCAAATGAGAGAGTAATTGTGGTATGGGACCTAAATGCTAAAGTAGGAGAAACATGTAGAGAAGGTGTAGTAGGTAAGTTTGGGGTGCCAGGTGTAAATGATAATGGGAGCCCTTTGATTGAACTTTGTATAGAAAGGGGTTTAGTTATAGGTAATACATATTTTAACAAAAAGAGGATAAATAAGTATACAAGATATGATGTAGGGCGTAATAACAGTAGTTTGTTGGACTACGTATTGGTAGATAAAAGACTGTTGAGTAGACTTCAGGATGTACATGTTTATAGAGGGGCCACAGATATATCAGATCCCTTTTTAGTTAGAGCTACAGTGGGAGTAAAAGGTAGATGGGATACAAGGAAAATAGAAGCAGTAAGTAAGAGAGAGGTGAAGGTTTATAAACTAAAAGAGGAGGCATTTAGGGTAAGATATAAACAACTATTGGAGGATAGATGGGTTAGTGAGAGTGTAGGTAATGGGGTCGAAGATGTATGGGCTAGATTTAAAAATGTAATGTTAGAGTGTTCAGCAGAAGTTTGTGGTTACAGGCGAGTGGGTGCGGGAGGGAAGAAGAGCGATTGGTGGAATGACGATGTAAAGAGAGTAGTAAGGGAGAAAAAGTTAGCATATGAGAGGTTTTTACAAAGTAGAAGTGATGCAAGGAGGGAAGAGTATGTATATGGAGAGAAAAAGAGAGGTTAAGAGAGTGGTGAAGCAATGTAAAAAGAGAGCAAATGAGAGAGTGGGTGAGATGTTATCAACAAATTTTGTTGAAAATAAGAAAAAGTTTTGGAGTGAGATTAATAAGTTGAGGAAGCCTAGGGAACAAATGGATTTGACAGTTAAAAATAGGAGAGGAGAGTTATTAAATGGATAGTTAGAGGTATCGGGAAGATGGAGGGAATATTTTGAGGAGTTGTTAAATGTTGATGAAGACAGGGAAGCTGTGATTTCGTGTATAGGGCAAGGAGGAATAACATCTTGTAGGAGTGTGGAAGAGCCAGTTGTGAGTGTGGGGGAAGTTCGTGAGGCAGTGGGTAGAATGAAAGTGGGTAAGGCAGCTGGGATTGATGGGATAAAGATAGAAATGTTAAATGCAGGTGGGGATATAGTTTTGGAGTGGTTGGTGCTATTATTTAATAAATGTATGGAAGATTGTAAGGTACCTAGGGATTGGCAGAGAGCATGTATTGTTCCTTTGTATAAAGGCAAAGGGGACAAAAGAGAGTGCAAAAATTATAGGGGAATAAGTCTTTGAGTGTACCTGGTAAAGTGTATGGTAGAGTTATTATTGAAAGAATTAAGAGTAAGACAGAAAGCAGGATAGCAGATGAACAAGGGGGCTTTATGAAAGGTATGGGGTTTGTAGACCAAGTGTTTGCAGTGAAACATATAGGTGAACAGTATTTGGATAAGGGTAAAGAAGTTTTTGTGGCCTTTATGGATTTGGAAAAGGCGTATGATAAGGTGGATAGGGGGGCAATGTGGCAGATGTTGCAGGTGTATGGAATAGGAGGTAGGTTACTGAAAGCAGTGAAGAGTTTTTATGAGGATAGTGAGGCTCAGGTTAGAGTGTGTAGGAGGGAGGGCGACTATTTCCCAGTAAAAGTGGGCCTTAGACAAGGATGTGTGATGTCACCGTGGTTGTTCAATATATTTATAGATGGGGTTGTAAGAGAAGTGAATGCTCGGGTCTTGGCAAGAAGTGTGGGGTTAAAAGATAAAGAATCAAATACAAAGTGGGAGTTGTCAAGTTGCTTTTTGCTGATGACACTGTGCTTTTGGGAGATTCTGAAGAGAAGTTGCAGAGGTTAGTGGATGAATTTGGTAGGGTGTGTAAAAGAAGAAAATTGAAAGTGAATATAGGAAAGAGTAAGGTGATGAGGATAACAAAAAGATTAGGTGACGAAAGATTGGATATAAGATTGGGGGGGAGAGAGTATGGAGGAGGTAAAATGTATCTAGATATTTGGGAGGGACATGTCAGCAGAGGGGTCTATGAAGGATGAGGTGAATCATAGAATTGATGAGGGAAAAGGGTGAGTGGAGCACTTCGGAGTCTGTGGAGACAAAGAACCTTGTCCATGGAAGTAAAGGGGGGAATGTATGAGAGTATAGTTATACCAACACTCTTATATGGGTGTGAAGCATGGGTGATGAATGTTGCAATGAGGAGAAGGCTGGAGGCAGTGGAGATGTCATGTCTGAGGTCAATGTGTGGTGTGAATATAATGCAGAGAATTCGGAGTTTGGAAATTAGGAGGAGGTGCAGGATTACCAAAACTATTATCCAGAGAGCTGAGGAGGGGTTGTTGAGGTGGTTCGGACAGTGAGAGAATGGAACGAGACAGAATGACTTCGAGAGTGTATAAATCTATAGTGGAGGGAAGGCGGGGTAGGGTCGGCCTAGGAAAGGTTGGAGGGAGGGGGTAAAGGAGGTTTTGTGTGCGAGGGGCTTGGACTTCCAGTAAGCATGTGTGAGTGTATTTGATAGGAGTGAATGGAGACAAATGGTTTTTAATACTTGACGTGCTGTTGGAGTGTGAGCAAAGTAACATTTATTAAGGGATTCAGGAAAACCGGCAGGCCGGACTTGAGTCCTGGAGATGAGAAGTACAGTGTCTGCACTCTGAAGGAGGGGTGTTAATGTTGCAGTTTTATAACTGTATTGTAAAGCACCCCTCTGGCAAGACAGTGATGGAGTGAATGATGATGAAAGTTTTTCTTTTTCAGGCCACCCTGCCTTGGTGGGAATCTGCCGATGTGTTAATAATAATAAGTTATAAAATTGTGCTGATAACTGAGCCTCGTACTGATAGTTAAAAATAAGAACGAATTTTGTTAGGTATTGAAGAGGTGATGGTCCACCCAGATGGTGAAAAGGATGATGGTCCACACAGATGGTGAAGAGGGTGATGGTCCACACAGATGGTGAAGAGGTTGATGGTCCACACAGATGGTGAAGAGTGTGATGGTCCACATAGATGGTGAAGAGGGTGATGGTCCACACAGATAGTGAAGAGGGTGATGGTCCACAGATAGTGAAAAGGATGATGGTCCACACAGATAGTGAAGAGGGTGATGGTCCACACAGATAGTGAAGAGGGTGATGGTCCCACAGATGGTGAAGAGGGTGATGGTCCACACAGATGGTGAAGAGGGTGATGGTTCACACAGATGGTGAAGAGGCTGGTCGTCTACACATATGGTGAAGAGGCTGAAGGTACCACAGATGGGGAAGAGGGTGATGGTCTACACACAGACACACACACAGTGTCCATACATAGCTTTAAGAAGAGGTATGATAAAGCTCATGGAGTAGGAGAATGACTGAGTAGTCACCAGTGAAGAGGCGGGGCCATGAGCTGTGACTCGACCCCGCAACCACACAGGTGGTGAAGAGTGTGATGGTCCACACAGATGGTGAAGAGGGTGATGGTCCACACAGATGGTGAAGAGGGTGATGTTCCACACAGATGGTGAAAAGGATGATGGTCCACACAGATGGTGAAGAGGGTGATGATCCACACAGATGGTGAAGAGGCTGATGGTCCACACAGATGGTGAAGAGTGTGATGGTCCACACAGATGGTGAAGAGGGTGATGGTCCACACAGAGAGTGAAGAGGGTGATGGTCCACACAGATGGTGAAGAGGATGATGGTCCACACAGATAAAGCTCATGGAGTAGGAGAATGACTGAGTAGTCACCAGTGAAGAGGCGGGGCCAGGAGCTGTGACTCGACTCCTGCAACCACAATTAAGTGAGTACACACACATACAGGGGCCAGGAGTTATGAATCGACCCATGCAACCACAATTAGGTGAGTACACACACACACACACACCCAGGTGACACATTTTCGGAGAATCGGGTGGTACACAAGGGAAAGAAATCGACCTCTCAAGGTAATCTTCAAGGCAGAATCAGCCCGGACCATGATCCTGCAAGAGAAAGCACGGCTGAGGGCGAATCAGAGTACCAGAATATATACCTAGATCGAGACAGAACGCAGGAAGAAAGGGAGGCCCGGAAGGAGAGGATAAGAAAGCGAAGAGAGGAGAGAGAGGTACGGAGAACACCAGGCCCAAGCAGAAGGACAAACACACCCACTGGAAGCACCCACGGTGGGCCTCAAATCACAGTCAGCAGACTGGGTAAGACATACCCACACTGATCAGCAGACTTAGTAAGGTCCGAGGAATTGAGGTCAGCAGACTGAGTGAGGTAAAAAAAAACAGTATTCGTGATCAATAAAAAGGAATACGTTGCTTCACTGAGCTCGTCCTGCTGACCATGACAATACCAGCTGCTGACCTCACTGTCATGCTACGAATCTTCCTGGTTAATGAAGGTTTTAAAACCCAGAAATATGCCAGGTTGTGGCCAGAAGGATGGTTCATGGCACCATAAAACCTCTGACATACTATTTAGATGTCTCAGCTACTTGTACAATCTGTATATTTACTTTCATAGTTTATTTTTTCCTCGTAATTTTCAGCTTCAGATACAACTTGTTCACGAAACATTACATTATTCTTCTTTCTAATTCTCCTCATCATTTTCATTCCATTGTGGAAGACATAAGTTCAAAATAAGGAGAAATAAGGCACTGGTAAACAACCAAAACATCTGGTAAACAACGAAAACATCTGCAACATTTTGCGCCAAAAAAGATAATTAACTCATAATTTTTTTACTTTATATTTCAATCATTTATTATCCTCATTTCTAATACATCAAAAGTTTTGTCATTAACCACATCGGTCGTTTCCCCGCAAGTTAAGGTGACACACAGAAAGAAACACCTTCACCGTTATTTATTCAATAGCTATCTTTCCAGAAGTGCTTATAATAATAATAATAATAATAATAATAATAATAATAATAATAATAATAATAATAATAATTTTTATTTAGACATGATACAAAGATGTACTACATATTTCTAGGTATAAATGAGGTGTACATGCCAAAAGCTCCTTAGATATTTTGATTGAGGATTACCTTTGAATCACAAAATTGCGCATCAGGTGAAGGTGTAATATTAGTGAAGTCGATATTAGACGCTTAAAGGGGAGATTCTTCATAGAAAACCAACATGGATTTAAGGATGGACATATTTTGTCTCACCAATTTTCTGGAGTTGGTTAAGAGAGTCAGAAGCTTAAAACAAGAAAGACAAAGCTGGGTGATGGCATCTTCTTGGACTGCAAACGATGTATTTGATACAATTTCACATCAGAGATCAGTCTTATAGTTCACGTCACACCATCACTTGTAATTCACGTTACACCATCACATGTGGATTACAATACACCTTCATGTGTAGTTACCTTTACACTTTCATGTGTTGTGCAACCTACAACACCACCTTAGACCTTCAGCTGTAGTTAAAAACACACCTTCTACGTTCCACTTGTTCTTACCTAGCTTTCAATTAACCGTTCAGGTTAAATGGCTTATGGAACGCACTCGTGACTTAGATTCTGCAAAGGACTTAGTTCATCTAAGCCGTTCTTGTAAGTTGCTGTTCTGCTGACTAGTAACCTCCAGTTTCCTGCTAACAGGGTTCTAAATCCTGATCACTTTAAACAGATCACGTGGTTGCCAGCCCCACCACTGACTTATGTACTAGTACTATAGCTGAAGACAATGTCTTAGAGGAGCATTGGTCAGTCTTTCAAGGGGCAGACTCAGGTTCGACTCCTGCCGGAGACTTCGCTCTCCTTTTTCTTCCTTCCGTTCCACTGAGACTCATTGTATATATTTTTATATATTGACATGTATTTAAAAAAAATGCGAAAATATCAACATTATTCACAAAGAATATAAAAAACTTTGATATGTTAATTATCTTAGGAAAGTGTTAAAAAAGTAAGGGTCACAGAGCAATTGGGAAATGGGAAGCAATTAGGCTTGTTCAGAGAAACAAAAGGATTGTTCCAACTCCTTGGATTAAGAGACCTTCATATCATGAGGGTCCTTTCCTTAAAGTTAAAGTTATGAAATAATGTATATTTTCCAACACAGATTTAAACATTATTGTCGCTATTAGAATGTTTACTGTCAGCACTCAGTCCAGGGAGAGTGCCAGCACTCAGTTACAGGGAGAGTGTCAGCACTCAGTTCCAGGGAGAGTGCCAGCACTCAGTTCCAGGAGAGTGTCAGCACTCAGTTCCAGGGAGAGTGCCAGCACTCAGTTCCAGGGAGAGTGTCAGCACTCAGTTCCAAGGAGAGTGTCATCACTCAGTTCCAGGGAGAGTGCCAGCACTCAGTTCCAGGGAGAGTGTCAGCACTCAGTTCCAGGGAGAGTGTCAGCACTCAGTTCCAGGGAGAGTTTCAGCACTCAGTTCCAGGGAGAATGTCAGCACTCAGTTCCAGGGAGAGTTTAACACTCAGTTCCAGGAGAGTGTAAACATTCACTTTAATTGACAGTGTCAGCACACAGTTCCAGAGAGAGTGTCAGCAGACTGTTCCAGGGAGAGTGTCAGCAGTCAGTTCCAGGGAGAGTGTCAGCAGTCAGTTCCAGGGAGAGTGTCAGCAGTCAGTTCCAGGGAGAGTGTCAGCACTCCGTTCCAGGGAGTGTCAGCACACAGTTTCAGGGAGAGTTTTAACGCACAGTTCCAAGGAGAGTTTTAGCACAAAGTTCCAGGGAGAATGTCAGCACACAGTTCCAAGGAGAGTGTCAGTACACAGTTCCAAGGAGAGTGTCAGTACACAGTTCCAGGGAGAGTGTCAGCAGACGGTTCCAGGGAGAGTGTCAGCAGACGGTTCCAGGGAGAGTGTCAGCAGACTGTTCCAAGAAGAGGATCGCTTCTGTATTTCTAGTGAATGGTTTAAATATCTGCCCAGCTTTGTGAGCTCAGTCTATACTAAAGTATATAATAGACTGTTTCAGATTGTGTCTACACAGTTTTATGTAGACTTTCTTTGAGTAGATGGTATCTGTACCAAGATGCACAGTGTGGACTTGTGGTACTGTGCTAGTAAGATACATAACTTCATACAAGTGTGAGTCTTAATTAAGAACTCTGTGTGATGTAGCTTTTGTGTGATTAGTCCAGTGGTGGACTTAGTTTGATTATCTACATTTGATATTCAGGTTGATGGCATTATGAATTAAACCACTGCTGTTTGTCTATTGTCTGGTGAGTAAACTAGCCAATAAATTGTAATTGACAGAGTGATGGAAAAGAGTAAATATAAGTTATAAAGAACTGAACAGGTTTAAAAAGGGAAAGGGTACGTGTGCATCATCATAATTTAGCAAACGTTAAATACAGTTAAAGAGGGAATCGTTACAGAAGACTGTGTTGCTAGGGTTGCAAATATACAGTAGAGCAACATGTAAGTAAATGAATACTACAGGATCAATGATATTAACAATAAGACGAATTTGTCAGGTTGCAAGATGGGCTGTTGGAATTTTTTTGAGTGTGTTATTTATTTTGTCATTCACTATAGTGAAGGGTAGATTAGTGTGGATGAAAGAGTGATGGGCAACATGAACGCCAATGTAGCAGACAATGTTGTGACAGATGTTGTTGGTAAGTACTGCAACATAAAAGAGCAGTACATCAACGTACAAGAATGGTACTGTAACATGAAAGAAGGGTAATGTAATTAGTAAGAAAAGAAACAGTGACACACTAGAGCAGTATAGCAATACTTAAGAACAGTTCAGCATCATTGAACTTTACAACAACACAAAAAAACAAAGCAGTAATATACTGGAGCAGTAGATTAACATACTAGTAAATAAAATTGCAGCGTAAGAGTCATGAAGGTCTAAATGTTGTGCATAAATTAAAAAAATGAATTACAACATATGAAACATAAATAGAAGTCCGAGATCTTCACTAAGTAACCTCACCTTGGTGGCCGAGTTGGGTGGCAGCTTAGTCTTGTCTAGCTGGTCTACTGTTCGCGGCTGTCCAGGTGGGTGGAATTACAGGACACAGTTTTCTGTGTGTCCCCTCCTGTAATTCCACCCACCTGGACAGTCTCGGCAGTAGACCAGTTAGACAAGACTAAGTTTCCACCCAGCAAGGTCACTGGGGAGGGGCCACAACCGCTGAACCTGAGGAAGTGAGGAAGGGAGTTCATCTGAGGGCCCACAGATGGACTTCAGGAGACACGGAACTAGGAGAAGCAAACACACGCGCGCGCTCACACACACAAATACACACACGGGGACTTCAGTTAGGAATACACATACACACCTCAATACGACCACAGCTAACCTAACAATATGACCTCACCTATGATCTCTCCTCACTATGACCTCACCTCACTAGATCACGCCTCAACTATGACCTCACCTAACTATGACCACACCTGGGTAAGTGAGGAAGGGAGTTCATCTGAGGGGACACAGATGGACTTCTGGAAACACAGAACTAGGGGAAGCACTAATCACACACACCTATGATTACACCTCACTATGACCACTCCTGACTATGAACACTCTTCACTATGACCAGATAGACAAGACCAAGTTTTCACCCAGCAAGGTCACTGGAAGGGGTAAACAAAATGAAGAACTTTGGGAAGTGAGGAGACGCAGATAGAGACAGAACTAGGGAAAGTAGAAGGTAAGCAGAGAGAAAGCAAGAGAAAGAGGGGACACAGGTATACTCCTGAACACATGGACCTAAGGGAAGCCCCAAAACTGTAGAGGCAAAATGGTAGATGGCAGAATCTGGTAACTTTTCTCGTATAAGTATAACATATATAGTATATAGTTTATAGATTGTTTGCATAGTATATAGTATAGTATAACTGGGATGTAAGGAATATTTTTTTTAGTCTCAGGTTGAATAATGATTTGTGATGCTGATCAGATAGAGGTTAACACACACACACACACACACCTGGTTAACACACACACACCTGGTTAACACACACACACACCTGGTTAACACACACACACCTGGTTAACACACACACACCTGGTTAACACACACACACCTGGTTAACACACACACACCTGGTTAACAGGTTAGAGAGAGATTAGTGAGCCAGATGTGTGAGATTATTTATTTGAGGCCTAAGTGACCATCGTATAGTCCATATTAATTAAATATAACAACATTACATTTATGAATAACTAATATTTCTCAAATGTGAGATTGCAGTGATCTATCATGTAACAAACTACAATCATTCTGAGACGCCAGGTGAAGAAGCGGAGTAGATAACATTGCCAGATTATCTGAGGAGTGATAACAACTCCAGCACAAAGATGTTACCTCAAATAATTACAACAAAACTATAAAGTACCATCAGTAATTATGATAAAAAAAATACAAAGTACCATTAATAATTAGAACAAGAATACAAAGTACCATCAGTAATTATGATAAGAATACAAAGAACCATCAATAATTATAACAAGAATTCAAGGGACCAATACAAAGTGCATTAGAATACAAAGTACCATCAATAATTAATAGGATTTATTTTTACTTTATTGTATACCGATATCACTATTACAAAATATTAATAAAGAAAACATTAATGATAGATTAAGTTTATTCAATAAAAACATTTGTGACAATATTAGTAATATAATTTTTACATCATTACATATAGTTGTTAAGAAGTGTAATATAATGAGAGAAATAATTGTGAAGATCATTATAACTTGATTAATATTGCATTTTTTTGTATATTATGCATATATGAAGTGCCGAATAGGTAAAACTTGCTATTTTGGCTTAAATAACAACTCTCTTCTTCCCGAAATAGGCTAGCAAAAATCTGGGTATGCAATAATTTCGCAAAAAATCATTCTGAACCTAACGAAAAATATATATTTCATTGTGGTTGTCTATTATTAAATTATTGTAAACTTATCTAAAATATATTTAGTTTGATTATGGTAAACTAAATTGCGCTTGTTATAATAAGGCTAGGCTAGTTTTCACTCTTTCAGAGTGCAGACCTGCTGGTATATATATATATATATATATATATATATATATATATATATATCAGTGGACCCCGAGTTTCGTAAACCCCGGAAATCGTACATTTATGTAAGTATAATATTGTAAGTGCTTGTGGAAAAGTATTGTTGGGGGTCTGAAATAGACTAACCTGCGTGACATTTTTCTTAAGGGGTAAATTCGTTCGGTAATGGCACTTGAGCAGACTTCAGGAGTGAAGTTTTACAAACTCGGGGTCCACTGTATATATATATATATATATATATATATATATATATATATATATATATATATATATATTATATATATTTTTATTAGCACATAGGCTGTTTCCCACCAAGGCAGGGTGGCCCGACAAAGAAAAACTTTCATGATCATTCACTCCATCACTGTCTTGCCAGAGGCGTGCTTACACTACAGCTACAAAACTGCAACATTAACACCCCTCCTTCAGAGTGCCAGCACTGTACTTCCCATCTCCAGGAATCAAGTCTGGTCTGCCGGTTTCCCTGAAACCCTTCATAAATGTTACCTTGCCTTCACTCCAACAGCACGTCAACTCCTAAAATCATTTGTCTCCATTCGCTCCTATCTAACACGCTCACGCACGCTTGCTGGAAGTCCTTTACCCTCTCCCTCCAACCTTTTCTAGGCCGACCCCTACCCCGCCTTCCCTCTACTACAGAATTATACACTCTCGAAGTCATTCTATTTTGTTCCATCCTCTCTATATGTCCAAACCATCTCATTAATAGTTTTGGTAATCCCACACCTCCTCCTAATCGCCAAACTATGGATTCTCTGCATTATATTCACACCACACATTGCCCTCAGACATGACATCTCCACTGCCTCCAGCCTTCTCCTTTTTTCAACATTCACAACTCATGTCTCACTATACTATACTCTCATACATTCCCCTCTTTGCTTTCATGGATAAAGTTCTCTGTCTCCACAAGATCCTCAGTGTACCACTCACCTTTTTCCCCTCGTTAATTCTATGATTCACCTCATCCTTCATATACCCATCTGCTGACACATCCACTCCTAAATATCTGAACACATTCACCTCCTCCATACTCTCTTCCTCCAATCTGATATCCAATCTTCCGTTATCAAATTTTTTGTTATCCTTATCACCTTACTCTTTCCTATATTCACTTTCAATTTCCTTCTTTTACATACCCTACCAAACGCATCCACCAACCTCTGCAACTTCTCTTCAGAATCCTTCAAAAGCACAGTGTCATCAGCAAAGAGCAACTGTGACAACTCCCACTTTGTGTTAGATTATTTATCTTTTAACCCCACACCTCTTGCCAACACCCGAGCATTCACTTCTCTTACAACTCCATCTATTGAACAACAATGGTGACATCACACATCCCTGTCTAAGGCCTACTTTTACTGGGAAATAATCTCCCTCTCGCCTACATACTCTAACCTGAGCCTCACTATCCTCGTAAAAAAGTTTCACCGCTTTCAACAACCTATCTCGTATTCCATACATTTGCAACATCTGCCACATTGCCCCCCTATCCACCCTATCATATGCCTTTCAAAATCCATAAATGCCACAAACACCTCTTTACCCTTATCTAAATATTGTTCACCTATATGTTGCACTGCAAACACTTGGTCTACACACCCCCTGCCCTTCCTAAAGCCTCCTTGTTCATCTGCTATCCTGCTTTCTATCTTACTCCTAATTTTTCCAATAATAACTCTACCATACACTTTACCAGGTATACTCAACAGACTTATTCCCCTAAAATTTTTACACTCTCTTTTGTCCCCGTTGCCTTTATACAAAGGAACTATGCATGCTCTCTGCCAGTCCCTAGGTACCTTATCCTCTTCCATACATTTATATATATATATATATATGTATATATATATATATATATATATATATATTGTTACGCAGAAATTGGGGTTTCCCTGAGGCCTACTGCCTTGTCTAAGGGCAAAGGGCAAAAGTTACACAAAACACCTGTAAAACTAGGCCTTCCAGGTCTATCCCCATAAACAAAGCTGGTATTACCAGTGTGGTTTAGTGCTCCACTGGGTTAGGGTATCAGAAGGTTCCACACAAAAATTCCTAGGTAAGAAAATATAAATTTATTTACTTATATTAAACTATATACAGTCCAAACACACCTCTTCACATATCAATTAGCCAAACCCCCTCAAAAACAGTACAGGACGGAGAAGGCGGCCGGGTGGTCACTTCAAAAACAAAACAATTCACCAAGCGGTCAGCCCAGCCACCACTCCCATCCTCCAGAACACATCTCCTCCTATTTCTTCAGTTCACACTCGTCCCTTCGGGCCCCGACCATGTCCGAGCCCAGGGTGTGTACTGGTACACCATTAAAAGAGCCTATGGCTTGAGTTAGCTACACAAAAAGGGAATACAACATCACAAACTTAGCTGAACCCAGGCTCCGTCTCGCCAGCCGCTATCCATCTGCGCACATGTGTAACCCACGCGGACGCCGCCACCCTCACCCAAACATTTGGAAAATAAATCCCTAGCTGGATTTCTCTATTTCAACGCTTAAACTTACTTTACAGTATTCACCAAAAGCACAGCATATTTCTAAAATTATCATTTACATTTATCTAAAGGTTATACATTATTATTACTGTTTTTCCTAATTACCTGAAATTTATGGCACACTTCTCCAATAGCTATATATTACGTATATTTAAATGTCATGCAGAAACCTGCATAACACCCCCACCCCTAGACCATAGGTCTCACTCTGCTAGCGGGGTCCACACGGACACCGCTAGGCAAAAAGGGGAAAAAAAAAAGGAAATAAACATAAACATTATAACTGGAGAATTAGTCACACAATCATAGACTTTTTGGCACTGCTCATATGTAAAATTACTTTAACAGTCTGAGGCTATTAGATTGCGGACATGTGAAACTCGCCTCACATAAAAGTGATCAAGTTCTATGCCAAACGAGCCCACAGTCACGCTTTGACAAAACTATGTTAGGAAAAGGCACCATCACAACACAGCGGATATATATATATATATATATATATATATATATATATATATATATATATATATATATATATATATATATATATATATATATGTACCTAATACATATAATCTTGTGCTATTTGTCAGAGAATGGAAAAACCTAATGATGGCATCAAGGTTGCCCCAGTTGCACCAGTCACTGTGGTGAGTGAGTCTTTTACCAGGCTAGTAGTAGACTCTGTGGTCTCCCTCCCTTGGACTAAGTTGGGTAACTAATATTTATTAACATTTGTTTGTCCCACCAGGCCTCCCAGGGCCATTCCAGTGTGAAATTACTCCACGTATGGTCATGAGGGCATCGGTGAAATTTGTTTTACCCGTTTAATTCTTCCTGTGTAAATTCAGATTGATCAGTGCTCAAATTTTAAATCTAAACATTAAAAATAGTTTGGGGGTAATTAAATATTAGTACTAAAACTTCTACGGCCTACTAACCCAAATCCCATGTGGCAGAAATATTCCACCATACCCCGACAATGCTGGTACAGTGTGTCAGAGCAAACCCTGACAATGCTGGTACAGTGTGTCAGAACAAACCTTGACAATGCTGGTACAGTGTGTCAGAACAAACCCTGACAATGCTGGTACAGTGTGTCAGAACAAACCTTGACAATGCTGGTACAGTGTGACAGAGCAAACCCTGACAATGCTGGTACAGTGTGACAGAGCAAACCCTGACAATGCTGGTACAGTGTGTCAGTGCAAACCCTGACAATGCTGGTACAGTGTGTCAGAGCAAACCCTGACAATGCTGGTACAGTGTGTCAGTGCAAACCCTGACAATGCTGGTACAGTGTGTCAGAACAAACCCTGACAATGCTGGTACAGTGTGTCAGAACAAACCCTGACAATGCTGGTACAGTGTGTCAGAGCAAACCCTGACAATGCTGGTACAGTGTGTCAGAGCAAACCCTGACAATGCTGGTACAGTGTGTCAGAGCAAACCCTGACAATGCTGGTACAGTGTGTCAGAACAAACCCTGACAATGCTGGTACAGTGTGTCAGAACAAACCCTGACAATGCTGGTACAGTGTGTCAGAACAAACCCTGACAATGCTGGTACAGTGTGTCAGAGCAACCCTGACAATGCTGGTACAGTGTGTCAGAACAAACCCTGACAATGCTGGTACAGTGTGTCAGAGCAAACCCTGACAATGTTGGTACAGTGTCAGAACAAACCGTCCACCTCAACTGTTTGCAACATTATCATCAGAGATTTGGTGTGGGGAGTGTAGGTGGTAATGTATGGTGACACATTATAAATCAATAATGTTTGTCCTTGCAACAGAAACATCAAAATCTTATTAAATATGTTCGGCTTTGAGGAACTAGTTGGGGAAATCGATTGACTTCTCTTGATTTTTTATAGCGTTATTTGGAGACAACCCTAAGACAATAATTTACTTAAAATTATTATCTGAATAAATTCGACAGGCTCCTTGTGAGATGACCCTCAGAAAAGGTAGCGTTTGAGGTGAAATTTCTTCTCCAAATCCAGTTGATAGTTCCAAATGAAAGTCATGTGAGACCTCGGGAATAATCATTGACTACCGAAGGATAAATTTCAGAACTATAACCGATTCTTTTCCATTTCCTAGAATGTATCACAGTTTTACATATATCTATTTACCTTACATATTTTCGGTACTTTTACCAAAAATTAATCATATATAAAGTAAATGATGGTTAATGTATTTTTGGTCTTTTGGTCACCATGTCCTCGGGAATTATCGATTTCGCATGTAGGCCTCTGAGGTGATCTTTACTGACAGCCTGATCAGAAAGGCTTTTGGTGCTCAATGCATGCGGTACAGTTTATGTGACATAACATATATGATCAAGAACCTATCAAATTCTATAAAGAACCAACCGACCGAAGTAACTGACCTACAGATAAATCAAACCAACCAACCAATCGATCGACGAAAATTACGGGTAAATCGATTAAACAAACCTGTCGACTGACTGACTGGCCGACTGATTCACTGATTGACCAGTCATCAAATTCAGAAGATCGAAAAAGCTTCATAACCCGATGATTTTAGGTAGGATTCATTAATAATGCACATAGTTCTATTCCCTACGTTAAGTGTGTGTACTTTTCATTAGTGGTACAGAGGAGAGGAAGTTTAAATCACAACCTGTGAGGGAAGACATTAAAATGTTGAACTCACAAAGTGATGTGAGAAAGTAACTTTGTCTGTAATATTTGTCATTAGAGGTGTTCACACAGTATTCTGATTTTATAGATGGAGAGAGAGTGTGTGTGAGAGAGAGAGAGATAAAGAGAGAGAGAGAGCAGTAGAGATATTAGAGGAACAGGTATGAACAGTAAGAGGACACTGAAGCGAAGGTTTCTCAGTTTTT